>AP028431.1:2725227-2780227 GCA_036509395.1 Antheraea yamamai | reverse complement strand
ATAACAAGACGGTGGCCGCTTTGTTCGAACTTTCCAGGGAGTTTTTGTGGCAAGTCAGAATCCATGCTCCGTGGTATTTTTTTCCATCCACTTCACTTGTTCGCTATAACCAAACTATATTACGTAAAACACCACCAATATTACATAATATAGAGCCGAATAACACAAGATCTTCTTCTATACATCTTCTTCTATACATCTTCTTCTATAGATATAATAAGAATGTAAATCTGACGTGTCTGTACTTTTTCGATTTTCGTGAAAAAAATTGTTGCAGGTGTCTAGGAATAAGTAATAGAATACATTTCGATCATTTCTAGAAATGTCTGTTTGTATGAACACGCATCACTGCTAAAGTACTGGGTACACAATAAAACCTCATATAAGACAACCATGAAGCATATCCTCGGAAGTAATTTAGTCTTTGTTTCATTAAAATCAATCCAGTCTATCAAAAGTTATTGTAATTTTAATGGCGCCGCGACTTAAGTATGAGAAAAAAGTAGATAAGCGAATGGACTAAATAAGTTCCGATGACTTTATTAGTCATTGTTTCGTACATCATGTTCCACGTGCGCGAAGTCGCGGGCACAGCTAGTGACTAATAAAGTTATCAGAACTTATTTAGTCCATTCGCTTATCTACTTTTCTCTCATACTTAAGTCACGACGTCATTAAAATTACAATAACTTTTGATAGAGTAGACCGATT
Source organism: Antheraea yamamai (assembly GCA_036509395.1). Classification (NCBI taxonomy): domain Eukaryota; kingdom Metazoa; phylum Arthropoda; class Insecta; order Lepidoptera; family Saturniidae; genus Antheraea; species Antheraea yamamai. The sequence goes on along the minus strand of AP028431.1, from coordinate 2,779,516 downwards.
TTAATGAAACAAAGACTAAGTTACTCCCGAAGATATGCTTCATGGTTGTCTTATATGAAGTTTTATTGTGAACCCAGTACTTTAGTAGAGATGCGTGTTCATACAAACAAACAGACAGACATTTCTAAAAATGATTGAAATTTATTACTATTGCTTATTCCTAGACATGTGCTACGATTTTTTTCACGAAAATCGAAAAAGGACAGACACGTTAGATTTACATTTTTATTATATATATATACTAGCGGGCCCGGCAGACGTGGTCCTGCCCTGATTCAAAATATATCCTTGACAAATTATATACCAAAACGTTCCTCATGAATCACTTTATCCACTGGTGAAAACCGCTTGCAAATACGTTCAGTAGTTTTTGAGTTTATCGCGAACAGACAGACAGACAGACGCGGTAGGGGACTTTGTTTTATACTATGTAATGATAATGATATATAGAAGATTGTTTTGTACATCAGGTTCCGCGTGGACGACGTCGCGGGCACAGCTAGTTATGAACATAATATAAAATTCATTACATGACATTCCAAGATCCCGCCAATAGCTCCGTGATATAGTTATGTCGAATTTCATAGTAAAGTCAAGTAAACTTCATATTCGAATTTCTATTTAATGTCAGCCTATTTCCTAGACTGATTAAATTATACAGAATCAATTAAAACCGTAATCGTTTGATTCTGTACGAGAAAACGGTGTCGACGTTAAAACAATAACCGGATTACCGGTTCCCTCACAGCTCAACCGGTTTAATATTCTTGTGCGTGGCTCTGACGAATGGCGACCTAATGATTTTATAGGCTTCGAGAGGCTCCGAGTTATTGTAATGATTCTCTGGATACGTGATCGCGGTTGATTTTGTTTTAGAGATATTGGTTTGGATCCGGTTTGGTTCTGAGTTTATGGTTTATACCTATTATTTTGTTTCGAAAGATTTATTCATTTTCGTTGTACGCCGATATAGGTAATCTAGTATTAGTGTTTTGAAGTATTGAGATTCAAAAATATTATTTACTAGCGGGCCCGGCAGACGTTGTCCCGCCCTGATTAAAAATAAATCCATGACAAATTATATACCAAAACGTTCCCCATGAATCACTTTATTCACTGGTGGAAACTGCATGAAAATCCGTTCAGTAGTTTTTAAGTTTATCGCGAACAGACAGACAAACAGACGCGGTAGGGGACTTTATTTTATACTATGTAATGATGTAATGATGATGCGTTTGAAGTTATCATATTTATCGAATATTAAAATCATTGAATCTTTATTTAGTACAATAACAGTTATATGATGACCTTATAAACAAGACTATGTCTTTGATTTTGTCCACGTGAAAAAATTATGTTTACGTTGAATTTTAATAGTAATTATACGAAACTGAAGCGTGGTGTTACAACCCTACCTGTTTTGTTATATGTGCTGTATCAGCAATGAGTTATTTCTCAGGCTATCATAAATGCCTATATATGTACTTTTCATTATAGTTCATTTTTATTGAAATTAAAATGTTGTGTGGCTAAATATTATACTAGTCTTTACTTTGCACTTCCGCCTGGATTTAATTGGCCGCTACCACATCTCACTGTAACAAATAACAAAAAGACACGCCGTCACGTTCAATCGTCGATCAATTACGCATTTTTTAATTCTCTTTGTTGTTTTATTGACAAATATTTCGCTCTTTCTATTATTCGTTTCAAATTTAATGTTTCAGGTACACCTTGCAGTCAAAATTCTTTTGTTGCAGAAAGACGTGGCAGCGGCGAATCAATTCCAGGCGGAAGTGCAAAGTAATACCACTATAATTTTTTTTTTTTTTTTTTTATTGTAGCTCGGCAAATTGACTGTACTGTGCCTGATGGTAAGCACAGTACAATCCAAAAACAATGGCGACCACCGAAAGACATACTATCCATCGCCGGTCGCCGGTGTCATGCCGGCCTGAAAGCGACCCAGTCAGGGACAGCCCCCCCTCCGGTTGCTGGATATACACGGGCTGATCCCGGAACGCGACACGCCCAAACGTGCCACTATAGCGGGTGTTCCACCTGGTGTACGGTGGTCGCGATCCAGTCGGGTACAGACACCCTACCACCCCGTAAAAATATTTAATATTGGATTTTTAAAACGTTACACCTTCTTTAAATATATAAATCCTTTATTATATATTTCCCTTTGTGGGATTGAAGTAGGTTTAGTTATACTCAAAATGAGATTTTGGTTACCGCTTTATATTACTCTGTGCACTATAATACTATTCATAATACATATAAATAAGATAATATATTGCTACAGTTATAAGCAAACGTATTCTAGAAACCTCTAGAAAAATTCTAGAAACCGATTTTGGTTACCGCTTTATATTACTCTGTGCACTGTAATACTATTCATAATACATATAAATAAGATAATATATTGCTACAGTTATAAGCAAACGTATTCTAGAAACCGCACTTCAATTTTTTTCTGATCTTTATGCGAATTTAGTATTCAATAGTCTCTGCGAGGATTTACATATAACAGTTCTACGGGCGATGCAATAAACATAATGGATTATATTATATTATACTACATAAAACGGTATGGGAATTTGAAAATAGATTTCTTTTATAAAATATTGTCTCGTATATGGAAAATGTGCGTTTGAACAAAGGATTTATTTTTTTATAGATTGTAGGTTTTATACGTGGCGTGCACTAAATATTTTTGGAAGGAATAAGTAAAAAAAAATCTGAATGGAGAAAAATGAAACTATTGTTTATCAAAATATTGTCCCTTAGCTTTAATTACCTTTTTCATACCAATAGCTAGCTAGCTTTACACACACACACACGCTCTTTTCCGCGTGAAAGTGCTTTCGCGCGAGAAAATTCGTGAAAGCGTAACAAACAAATTCACTGTCGTATTTATAACATTATTTAGGTAATTTATCTTTGTTTTTTAAACATTATGAAGTTTATGAAAGCGCTAATAGGTGATAAACCCAACCAATTAACTGGAGTTGAAAATTCAATCTTGTAATCCGAATTTAAAGTAGAAATTTGAGAAATATTCAACAGATTCGTCTCGGAATATTTTACGAGATAAAATCCGGAGAATATAAAGTGAAATTGTTGTAACAATAAATAAATCTTTATCTAATATAAGTACAAACTCATCAACTTCGCTTACACCTTAAATTATTGCGAGTTCCTTTAGAAATTTATTCCGGTGGTCGGACGCCGCCACGGCCTTGATGTCCCGAAGGTGCGCGAAGAATTTATTTGTAATTCAGCCGAGGTTTTTCTGCATACCTTCTATTCATTGAAGCAGTACAAAGAGGTATAATATAATAGAGATCAAAGTATATAAAGATTCTATTAAAAATTATTCCGAATGATAACATTTTCATTTGAATTGATCCCGTCTTAGGGACTTTTTATTTGTCGTGTTTCGGGATCAACCTGTATATATACGAGTACATAAAACGCTTTAGAGTCCCGTACAGCCACAACTGGCGATGGATTTTTGGATTGAAGATATGATATCATTAAGTATATCGTCACATTGTCATGCTACAATAAAAAAGAGATGTGTTTCCAGAAGGAAGTGTAGTACAACTTTGCGTAGACCATAAATATAGCGAAAAATTAGTACTATTATAAGTTTTATTTTTGGCAACCTACCTTCTAGATTATTACTGCCATTATCAAGTAGGTGTTACAAGTGTCTTACGATCATTGCAAAGTTCTAACAAGATGGTGGTCCCTTGTTAGGATTTTCCAGGGAGTTTTTGTGGCATCTCAGAATTAATGTTCCGTAGTATTATATATATATATTTTTTGAAGTAAAACTTTGTTAGGCGCGACTAGGAGGTAATAATCCGTTACGGCAATATGGCGTCACGTTTCTGTACCATCTGGTTTATAAATATTTTTCATTTTTGGATTTTTTTTATAAAATATATTAAATTGAAAATTTAATAATAATAACAATCATACAATAGAATTAATTACGTATATATGGCGCGCGACCATGCTGCCATCTATTTTCTTATCTATTATCTATTATATATTAATTTTAAGTAACAAATTAAATCAAAGCTTCATTATTTGTAGTGCTAGCTATCAGCAAATTCGGAAGTTAAATAACACAAGAAATATTATTAGCAACTCTCTGCAATATAGTAAATAAAATATAGAAAATAATTTATATTTCTCATTTCAGTTATCATGAACCAATCATATCATATTTGAAGTATAATAGTAATTAATTATTGCTTTAAAATTTATAATGATCGACGATAATAAATGTATATATTACTAGTGTTACATCATCAATAAATACCTTTTTAAATTCTCATATGCCATCTCTTATAACACCAAAGTAGTTTTACTTCAATCGCGTGTGACGGTCATAGGATGCAAACGAATAGGTGGGTCATCTGATGTTAAGTGATCACCGTCGTCCATAGACACTAGCAAGACCAGGGGAGTCGGAAGTGCATTGCCAGCCTGTGTTTGGGGGGGAGACAGGGGGAGGGGAGGGGTACCTCCGGTGCTCTCACTGACCAAACGAAACGCAACAATGGAAACACTATTTTTGACGTTGAGTGGTACTACCCCGGGCGAGCCGACCCATTCATGCTGAAACCACTAATAGCTTCGGCGTGGCTCTACCACCTACCATTCCCACCCTATTCACTTCTGCACAATAACCAAAACCAAAATTACAATATCTAGAAATATACAACACAAGATAATGAATAAAATAACATCAAGATAAATAAATGTCAATTTTAAATCGCTATAACAATATTATACTTTTTTTTTAATAAACTCTTGACGATATTATCCACAAACTCGAACCAACGGCTATGTTAAGAGCGGTCAGAAAGATCGACGATGACCGTAGTCATGATAAATTACAGTTAAAAAATATATCATTATCGTCATTATGTAAGAGACCCACTGCAGGGCTATAGGCCACTTCCCGAAGGAAGTTTTGGGTATAGTCACCACGTAAGCCCACGACGTATTCGCGATTTCCAACTCCGATAAATCTATAGTTCTATATTTCTTCCTACATGCTGCTGTAATACGATAACATTTATCAGCTTCAGGTTTCCTTACGATGAAGAAAACACTGTCAACAATTGAGTACGTTTCAATATTAGCTAAATCCAATTATAGCCGTTCCTAATATTTTACGGTCTTTATGAATCTTAAATGTTTGTTGAGCATTTAAAATATGAAGGTCATAAAAAAACTAAAAACCTGATGAACGGCAATATTTGAATTTCGTTCTCGGTGTATATGAATTGGGAATCATTACTAATATTATAAATGCGAAAGTAACTCTGTCTGTCTGTCGCGCTTCCACGCCAAAACTACTGAACCGATTTAAATGAAATTTGGTACACATATAGCGTAGAGCCTGAGAACGAACATAGGCTTACTATAGACATACTTTTTAATGTGAAAAAAGGATTGTAACGGGTAGAAAGAGGGGATGAAAAGTTGTATGGAAGTATCGTCATTTTTAGAGTTAAAAGCTTGAAACTTATTTTTTAGGCTGTCGATTCGATAGGAATAAATATGACTTTTAAAGTTTGTGAAAATTTTACTCTCAAAGTTGTAACAATAGGAAATTGGGGTTTGAAGGGAAGGGAAGTTTGTATGGAAATATGGTAAGTTCCGGTCGGTTTTCAAAAATTCTTTCAGTGTTAGATAGCTCATTTATCGAGGAAGGCTATAAGCTATATATCATCACGCTAAGACCTATAGGAGCGGGGCACTAGTTAAGAATGTTTCAAAACCTTTTTTTTTTCTTTTGAGTGCTTCCGCAGCGTGTTTGTGTGCCCACAGTCATTATTTCACCCGGACGTAGTCGCGAGCTGAAGCTAATCTTAAATCAATTAAACATGTTATATAAGCGATTAAAATTGGATTTAGTTCATTTTCAAATGATACGACACAACTCATATAGATAAAACGATACCATTTTCACGAGAACGAAGTACTAGTATCGAAGAACCTAGTATTGAATGAAAAAACGGCTTATTTCTGTTCGTATAAAAACAAACTCCAGGTAACACTCCGGGGCGTTGATCAAAACTTATTAATATTCAAGAAACGTAAGGTTTACTTTATCTCGAATTATATTCAAACGAAGCAACGAGCGCGAGGGGACGAAACAAATTGAAACAAACAGCCCTACGGAGTTTACCGAACTTTTATATATATAACTATATATACATTTTTATTTTGTAATGAGAAAAATATACGGAACGTTTGTTTTTTTTTCTCTTGTGGGTATAAAAGCGTTATTTTTCCCCCGTCGCTTGCGTGTATTCGTTACGGGAATTATACTTGATGCCTTATTACTGGAGTTGCGGTTTTTTTAGTTTTAATTCGGTATTCGATTTGTTTTTCCCCGTTGAGATCGTTTTGGAATACCGTTAGGTTTATTTGTTTTAAACGTAATAAAAAAACGAATTTGTTGAATATTAAAGGAAAATAAGCGAATTGAATTACAACAATGCTTGTTGCCTGCTATGACTTACAATTAAATGTTATATATTTTTAATATGTTCATTTTGTTTTCTCCTTTAGTTGTTACATTTTTGTAAGAAATTTATTATTGTTAATACTTACTATTATCGTCATCTAATTTTTCATTTAGTTTAATTTTTCTCAGTATTTACAATTATATAATTTAATTTTTTATTATTATTATTATTTATAGTGTAAGTTAAGTTTCTATATGATAAAGCGTTTTAGGTCTTCAGTTTAGTTTACTATTTTTTATTATTGTATTATCGTGTTGACTGTTGACTGTTGCTATATCAACATGTAAATAAATAATTAAATCAGTTGAATGAGTTAATTATTTTTACACTACACCCTATATAAATCAAGAAATAAATAAAAGTATAGGTATAGGTTACCGATTGCATGTGCTTACATATGATTGACCAAATTAATACTTTATTGTACTTTTTAGTTTGTACAGTGGCACGTTTAATACGGTAAGCAATTATCTTCCACCTAGCCAGTGATGTTATGAAAAAAAAAGTTATTAAGGATAATGTAAATTTTCAAACGAAGAAAAGTCAAATTGAATAAAATAACAATTATAAAAATAACATGTGTTTAACACTGAAGTATAGTTACAAAACAAATAAATAAATAGTGTAATGAATAGTTAAAATCAATACATATACAATGTACTCATATATATATATGCTTAACATAGGACTTAGTACATAGGATCCTTGAGGAATATTTTTTAACTCGTTTTATTTTTTATATTTTACAGTTGCATACACCAACAGTACCAAGCGCCGTCAGGTTCAAGCAAAGACGCGTTTTTAACCGACTTCGAAAAAGGAGGAGGTTACTACGTTCGGTTGTATGCATTTTATTTTTTTATGTATGTTATTAATTTTTTTGTTGTTTTAATTACTAATATTTCGCTCCTTCTTTTACTAGTTTTAGATTTAATTTATCCAGGTCCACCTCACGCAAGTAGAATCAAATTAATCAATTCCAGGCGGAAGTGTAAAGTCATCTATCTGGGAGCACGGCAGTGCCCCCGCCAAGTCGAGCAAAAAAGCGGCACGGCCGTGCTATCCTTTTCTCGAAGCAATTCAGGCCATTTTCGACTCCCTATAACTTCGTTGTGGATAAATCTAGATCAGGAACTAAGCAGACATTATATAAACACGGTATATTTGAAATTTCACTCAATTTGAACTAGTAGTTTAAGAATTATAACTAGTCAAACTTCTTAATTTTGTCACTCACTTACTGACCGATCATCAAAATTCTAAGGCATTTCTAGCAGAGATAGAAGCTTCAAATTTAGAATACATTAGTGTTTAGTGTATAAATCAAGGAAAAACTAAAATCTTTTGTAATTTCGGTCCAGTTTTCTAAATACACCAACTACATAAATAACTTTGTAATCTTATACAAAGTTACATTTGCAAGTAATGAATCAGGAACCTGTATATGTATAATACAATGGAATAATAGTTCTAGATACGTTGTTTGTATTGAAGAAGTAGAAGGTAACGGAAAGAAAAAAATTAGAACTATCTACAAAAAGAAATGATATGCCATCAAAAACAAAACTTAAAAAAAAAACCAAGTCTCGCATCTCAGTTCTTCTACCGTAAAAAGTTGTGAGATCCATGTCCAAGTCGGTTACTTTATTAAGTCCCTACTTAAGGGACCTTCTGTCTTAAGTTATTACGTAATTAGGTAACCTAACAACATCTTATAGTGACCATATCAATATTAAAAATCTTTTATGTTTTAAATGAAATAGATTGACTTGGCAATCGCACTAAACAATATTATTGAATAGAATATGTATTACTTGTGAGATATATTGTGTTTTCATGTGATGGACAAGTTTGAAAAAAAATTGAAATTGTGTAAGTAAAGTACATTTGAGACAATAAATAATGCAGATGAAGCCACGGCTAGTATGAAGTTAGAACCTAAATTCAATTGTAAGACGTATGTATGAAATAGTATAGCTTTTTTAACGTTGGCGGTCCCTTTTAAGTTATTTAAAGCGAAAATTCAAATAGAAAAGCCGAGCTTATCTCAAGGACTTTCAATTTGAGGAAAAGACGTGATTTATACCGTGAAATAAAAGAATCCGGTACGTATATATATATGAAAATATCTGGTAAAACACTTGTACGGAAGTCGGAAAGATTGTTGTAATACAGGATCGGCGTGGTTAATTAAATTCATTATATTTTCATAGGCATGTTATACCGTTTTTTATTTGTATTTGTTTAACCTTTCTTCCTAAATATTACTACTATATCAAAGATCAGCGATTACATTAAATATTATCTTTAATTTAAAATTTACCGCTGCAAGGGTAGCAAAACGACTTCTACCCTAAAAAAAATCGCCATATTTTTATTTTTATATACCACTAACATCCCGTTTGCAACTTTGTTTTACTTAATTACAGTATATAATTTAATAAGAATAAGTATTACATAGGTTATGTTACGGAGAGATAATGTATCTGTCAATAATAAAACACGTGAACGACGCCGGGCGCAGTATAGTAGGACTCACTATTAAGCTGACAGTTAGGAAGTTTGATCCCGGCATATAAGTAACTTTTTCTCAGCATAGAGCAAAGATTTTTGAGAATTATGTGTGTAAAAGTGGATAATTAACTGTATATGTCCCAGTTATTTGGTATCGTATAACAAGCTTTGTTTAGTTTAACCTTAAATGTCTGTGTGTGAAATGTTGTCCTATAATGTCTATTTATCAATAAACGTAGGTAAAATAGTTCAGTACCTTTTTCTCTTCTGTTTATAAACTGATTTCCTTTGGTTTTTATAGAAAGTTTTTTTTCATAGCATCGACGTGTCAAAGGCTTTGTTTATTTGTCAATAACCAACAATATATATATATATATATATATATGTATATATATAGTACAATCATTTATACAGGTAATAATATTTGTACGGTTACGTATATTGCATGTCGCCCTACTTGTTATGTGTACATCAGCACAGTTGAATGAAAATTATATATATTAAATACTTTAAATTGTTAGTCGCATTCAAGCACTCAACTAGATCGAGTGAGTAGTATCACTGTAACAGATTAAATGAAATAATTGTGAAATAACACTTTATTCCCACAGACGGGCACCCCAAGAGCATATGTAAGACAAGGATTTGCTCCTCACTCCTACATTATTGAAAAAGTAGATCATGGTCGAATTTCGTAATAACTAACGTAGATAAATAAACTAATTTTTATATACATATTTAGTAACAATAAATATTATAAAAAAACACAACATAAGGATATTATTTTACGCAATTTTAAATATCCATTTAACAATAAATAATTGAACACCTATCCAGATTTCTCGGATCTATGAAGGCAATATATATATAATATAGTAGGTCGATCTACGATGGCATATTGTCACGGACAACCAAGATGTCGGGCAGCTTTTTATTTAGCCGTAATATCTGCGACAAAAGAAAACCTTGTATTATTGAAGGTTTGACTGAAACATACTGTTTGTATGTATGTATAAGTAACAAAAATATATTAATTGAAGGACATGCTTTGTGACGCGTAATTTATATTGGACATTATATTAGAAAAAAATATTTCTTTTTTATACTATCTATCTATACTATAATAAAACTGTAACAAAGCCAAATCTGTACATTAAATATTTTTTGAAAATTTTGATCGGGGTAGGCTTTGTTATCGATATAGAAGCCAAAAATAACCCTTTTAAAATTTTTGTCTGTCTGTCTTTCTGTCTGCCTGTCTGTCTGTCTGTCCCTGTGAACACGCATCACTCTGAAAGTACTGAACCGATTTTGACGAAACTTGGTACAGTGATAACTAATATTACAAGATTACATCTAGGATACTTTTTGTCTCATAAAACGCATGGGATTCTCTAGGATAACGGATGAAATTCAAAAATTTGTAGTTAATGAAATAGCTAAAAATGTAAGCTATATTTCCCTAAGCTACTTAAAAAAAAATACCAAAAAAATGATCGCTGGGTTCCGAACCGTCGGCTCCGTCGGACCGTATAATGTCCAATACGTTATAACTGAGCTACGGCTATTTGACATTTCGATGCGTAATTATCAACCACATATGAAAAAAATATGTGTAAACGAAACTGTCACTTATATGTTGTTACATTTGTTTTATTGTATAAAAAATGTTTTTTAAATATTGTTTTCTAAATATTGTTGAGCCTTGAAATGGTTGGGTTCAGGTTTGTGAATCTACGGTTAAAATAATCAGTTGCGGTGTTTGCAGTTACCATACTATGTTGTATTTATACTAATATTATAAAGAGAGGTAAAATTTTGTTTTCCGGAAATGCTTGGTACTACTGATCCGATTTCAAAAAATATTTCACTGTTAGAAAGGTATATTATCTCAAGTTCAGTATATCAGTGAAAAAGGTGGTTTATATGTCAAAAGTAAAATAAATTTGACAAAATTAAGATTGAATGCAGATTTCACGTATACTTATAAAACAAACAACTAAAACAAAATGGAAATTTAATGTAGATAAAGTTTAGGTAATACTGCGAACAGGTTCTAGGCTTATTTAAAAAAAAATCTCACATAACAACTGGGTATATGTTTGAGTGAGTCCCTGGATAGTTTGGATTCACAATTGGAAGTGCGAGATGTCGCTGCAATCGGGTTTTAGGTTTTTTAAGATTATTTGCGTTTAGAAATACAATTGAAACCTGTAATAACCTATTTGGTGCAGACGAAGTTGCACGGGTCAGCTAGTATTACAATAAACGTATCAAATTTAATTCTTTTTAAAAGCTCTCATTATAATAATATTTTTAGTATCAGAAGGCCCCAGATATAAGAAATAATAGAACGGAGAAGAGATTTAGTTAATTTGATTACCCACTAGAAATTATAATTAACTCGTAATTTCTTTTATTATTTAGTGAAACGGTTTAATTATTCAAGGAAAACAAACATGTGAAAAAGGGTTTTGGAAAAAAGCTTTTAGTGGTACTCCATACTACGAAAAAAAAACTGCGCGGTTTTTCATGTCATTCTGCAACACATGGAATCGTATATATGTATCAACGGTGATTCAAAAGCCCGTTGGAAAAAGTCTGTCATTTGACGTAGTACGTTTCTGAGCGCGAATATTTTGTACAGCATAAAATGCGACCGTGTTATGAAATACATTTGCGCGCGTTGTAGTTTATAGCAGAACCAACTATTGCAAGATTTATTAATATACCTTCTGTTATTATGTAATATCTAATAACCATTTTACAGTGCTTTCGTAAGTTAAAAAAAAACTCTTTTTTAAGCTTCTCTTAAGTCAGTGAAACCAGTGTTTATGACACCTTTTGAGACGTCTTTGTTTAAGATATGTACATTGGTCGAGAACTGACAAAAATCCTAAGGAATTTAATTTACAGTGTTTGTTAGGTGAGATTCACAACGAGAAATATAAAGAGCGCGAATAAAAACACGCGGCGAAATTCCGCAGTACGGGCGAACCTTTTTTGGCGCCGGGAATTTTTTACTTTTAACTGTATCGTTCTTAAATTATTATCTACATTATAATACGAGTCTAAGAAATCCACTACTGGGTCTTAGGTATCGAACCAAGTTACTGGCATGATTCTTATGCCAACACACAACATATCGGCGATTTCAGGCTCAGAGAAACAACCTATAATATGTTCCTCAGGTTTATATTACTGCACGATGTTTTCCTTCACTAGCTGTAACAAAATTAAATCAGTAAATGTTCGTAAACTTTGAATGATAACCTATTATGAGTAATCTAGGAACTATATATGTACTATATGTATATATCTTAATATATATATTTCTTGTGTGCGTGTGTATGTGACTGAACTCCTCCTAAACGACTAGACCGATTTTGATGAAATTTTTTGTGGGTGTTGAGGGATCGAGAATGGTTTAGATTCAAATGGAAGGGGGGGGGGGGTGGGGGAATAGGAGGAGGAAAGTCCCCGGCTTATATTATATATGTATGTACTACATATATTTGTGTTTTAAAAACCAGGAATGCGCATTATGGTTTATATTAGGGCTGGTATACGTCTATATAGGTATATAAATACTGGATATAACACATCAGTACATTTATCTCATCCTTTAAATTTTTTTGTTTTCTATGAACGCGCATTTGCTTTTTTTTCATACCATCGACGAGTCGTAGCCTTTATTTACAAGTATTTTTTAGTAATACATCATACTCCTTTCGTCTATACTCAATATTTGCACAACATTTCAAATATTGCAATATTTCAGTTATTAAAACATGTTTTCCTTCGTGTCGCCGCTCTCAACAAACCTCCACTACAAAGTACTTCACAAAAGTTTTCACTCTACAATTGCCTACCAGAGAAGCAACTGTACTCATTGATCGTTTAAAACCGGCCTACGGTTTCAACGAAGTGGGTTAACCGAGCACTACTCTAAGCAACGCTACATCAAACTCTTCCGAGCCAATCACTCTGAAGAAGACACGTTCCGGTCGAAGCATCAAGATGCCGGTACGCTTCGCTTCAGGGGAATCATGTAGCTACTGTGTATGTCATCCTCTTTGGCTGACTACCTGAAACTTTTGTATATTGTATTGTAAATAGAATGTCGTTCAAACAAATGAAATATCACGTGCTTGTATAAATAAATACCTTGTATGGTCATATGAATAAACAGTCTATTTCACGCACTCCGAGTATTATTATTACGCTGTCCGCATCAATCTAGACTCTTATAGTAGTGAGCCGGAAGCTCCTAAATATATAATTAACACGAGAAGAAAATATTTGTACCTCATATTATGGTCGAGTTTCAACCGTTAGACTATCACTAGTTGCTTGTATTTGCCATTTCTTTCTTGGGAAATATTTAATGAAAGGATAGCTTTCCTTACGTTATTTTTCTTTACTGTGAGATGACAGCGTTATTAATTAAATTCAAATAGGTCAATGTACGCAACATACTTTGAAGATGTCGAGATGTGAATAGAAATTACAATCTCTTTAATTTATTCGCAATTGTCGTATTATAAAAGGAAAAATATGGGTTCATTTTAATACACCCGTGCAAACTCGATGCTGGCAGTTAGTATAATATTATCATCATAGATAGGCCTTTATATCTCTAACAGAAGATTCAAGCAGCATTCTGGCGACTACCGGTGTCGTTTTCTACTTGTAAAGCAGGTGAGCGAAATGACCACTTCGCAGGTGCTACTGCGCCTGGGACAGATGACTTTATGGCAACACGGGTTTGCTCAGTACCCATGCCACCCTCTCCTCTTCCCCAGCAGGACCCACAGGACAGACAAGTCAGTACATGTGGTGCTGGTTTAATCGTAAATACCTGGTTCATACCTAAGCGAAGGTACCATTCCGGGTTTATTACCAGTTTTTATTCTAATCAGAATTTAGATTTTGGTGTTTGATGGTTGTGGATAACAGCGATTATAAAAGCCGACTGCTACTATTATGAAAAAAGTCGACTGAGAGGCTGCGACGCTGGTGCACCTATAAGCTCAAAAAGGCAAGGGTTAAGGAAAAAGGATAAGGATACTACTGTTACGGAAAGTAAAGGAATGTGACACTAGCAGCCACAGCAGTCCGGGGTTGAGGACCCGTAGTGAACACAATCGGCTATCGGATAAATAACTGATAGATCTCGATGACTGGGTTGTTTTCCGAACCGGTGGTAGATTTGAAATTCATAAATGCCTTCTTAGGGCCTAATTACAATAAAGTATTTTTTTATTTTGATTTTGATCCACCCTCTGAATAAAGTAAAATATAAAAGATGATAAAATCTGTACCTTAAATAACTTTACCTACTCGTAAGATATAAAATCAAGAAAACGCATCAAACCGGAGTCTAAAAATGTTTACGATTCACTTTATTTTGATATTCGACCAAGAAAATGGTATAAAACGATATCAGACGACACACTTCGAGTCTTTTCATTTAAAATAACTACAGCCGAGTCCGTAACATAAACGTTATTGTCTCCCCGTAGTTGTGATGCTGCGTGCTCGATTTTTTATAATACTAGTTGTTAGACTAGACTTCGTCCGTGTGGATTTTGCAAAAACATTGTTCCGTGTGAATTGTAATAAGTACTGTAGACTGAGGATAGGTCACGTGTGCACTCTAGTCCATCTTGCAAAGCTCAGAATCAGGAACAACTCATTATGTGAATATCGGCTGGTTGAAGGTACTCTAGAACACATCTTTTTCATATGCCCCAATTTAGTGTATTCCTTGTATGATGTTTTGCCTGACAGTATACCCCGTCCATCTGATTTAAAATCTTCACTTTTGTATGTGTTTTCCCCTTTTGTCTATACTCTAGCTAATTTTATATCTATTAACAAAATTAAATTTTAACATATCCCAATAACTCACAGTGATTATTTTGTAAGTATATGTTTATTTAAAGCATGGTATCTGTTGTATTTGTCGTAGGATATTTCAGCGGCCTAATCTGGAAGAACTGAATTATATATTTAAAATTTAATACTACCTATAAAGTGACTCGACACTGGTAGAATTCGTACTACGAGACGCCATTATCAAAAAGTTGAAGTTGAAGTACCGTATATACTTTCATATGAATTTAATAAAAAGTTGTTATTTTAGCATTACAAACATACACTTTAATTTTATTTATTTGTACAGATAACACCTACTCTATTCCTGTTTTGTACTGTGTATACACTTTAAAGATAAAAAAATATTTTATGGCAGATTATTATATCACTGTAATCCTTAAATGTGATGATTAAGTGGTAATATTTTCGAACGACACGTTGATAGACATAGTTTCTCACAAAGATTTTGATTAAGGAAAACATCCTGAGGAAACCGTAGCACGGTGATAGTAGTTTTTCTAATGCCCGCTTGTCTAGTTACTATTTTCAAACTGAAAATCTGTAGTTGAGAGCTAGCCTTTCTGTAGGATTAACATCAATAGTAGCTCAGATTGTGGTCAAATACTAAAACCTATCTAAATCTTCTATACATATAATAAGAATGTAAATCTAACGTGTCTGTACTTTTTAGATTTTTGTAAAAAAATTATGGCAAGTGTCTTAGAATCATTACATAGTATAAAACAAAGTCCCCTACCGCGTCTGTCTGTCTGTCTGTTCGCGATAAACTCCAAAACTACCAATCGGATTCTCATGCGGTTTTCACCGGTGGATAGAGTGATTGATGCGGGGGCTGGTCGGCCGGGGGGCAACACAAAAAAAAGGGGATAAGTTCACTTTACAGTATGTTACGTGATGAAGTACAAGGGGTAAACGTTTTAGTATATAATTTGTCAAGGATTTTTTCATAATCATTAAAAAAAAAAAAAAAACAAAAAAAAAAAAAAAAAAAAACGGGCGAGAGAACGTCTGCCGGGCCCGCTAGTAAATAATAAAATAATACATTTCAATCATTTTTAGAAATGCCTGTCTGTCTATTTGTCTGTATGTTTGTTTGGATACGTATCACTGCTAAAGTACTACATTAACATAAGAAAACAATAAGGCATATTTTTGTGTAATATTTAGTCTTTGTTTCATTAAAATCGGTTCGGTCTATCAAAAGTTATTGTATTTTTAATGACGACGCGATTTAAGTACGAGAGAAAAGTAGATAAGCGGATGGACTCAATATATTCAGATGGCTTTATTTGTTACTGTTTTTTACATAAGGCACCACACGTACGAAGTCGGGGGCACAGCTAGTAAATAATACTAAAATAATTAAAATTGTCATAACACGTATACACACTCTGTGGAAACCCTGTAGGTGTCTCATGAACAACATATTTTTTAATAAGCCTAGACATAACATCTGCATTAAAGCACTGAAGCAGCTAATCAAAAATGTTCTGTACGCGATTTATGAAATTATGCGTGGTTTTATCACGAGACAGGTGCGTCGCGTTTTATTTTACACTATCGGGCCCGGCAGACGTTGTCCCGCCCTGATTATAAAAAAATCCTGGACAAATTATATACTAAAACGTTCCTCGTGAATCACTTTATCCATTGGTGAAAACCGCATAAAGATCCGTTCAGTAGTTTTTGAGTTTATCGCGAACAGACAGACATACAGACGCGGTAGGGGACTTTGTTTTATACTATGTAATGATTTGTGGTAATAGAATGAACATGACTGTACCATATTAATATTTTTTTAAATATAAAATAGAAATCGTATTGAATTCTCGGCATATAAGTAACATGATTACTGTTATTTTTCATGTACTGTGAAAAATAATTTGTCATGCGGTAATTATGAACTTTTGTCACTGTCATTTTGCGTTGGGTGTGAAAAATAATTTGTTACGTGATAATTATGAATTTGTATCACTGCTATTTCACGTGTGGTATAAAGAATCATTTACAGTATAGTGTGTGTGAATTTCATAGATTTGATATATTTTTGACTGAAGTTCTTTTTTTGCGTATGCAATTACTGTTTTGCGCGATTTAGTATATGCCTCAATATAACGCGTTTTTACAGGACTCGTATATATTTAATAATGTGAATTGGTAACACTATCAACAGACGGCAAAGGAAAACATCGTGAAGAAATCTGAAAGCCTACCTACTGAGCATAGGAATAATATAGAGTTGTGGATTTCTAGGTACTTAGAATTATCAATGCGTCATGCACTGACTTAGTAATAAAGCCCACGCTTTTCTTCGTGAGAGGCCCTTGATCAGTAGTCGGACACTTAGAGCTTGGTAAAAACAATGCAACCAGTTTGTACACGTGGAGGAAGTGAAAATTCTTTGGCTCATATGTATAAGAATGCACATAAATTATATATACTATACACAGTCTTGTAGTATAAATATTTACTCATTGTTATATAATAGTAGACCAAGAAAAACATTTGTACTTAGGCATATACCCAAACAGATACCTACCTTACGTTTAACGCGTAATGAAAAGTTTTCCCTACAGTGCCATAGGAAGTTTCACTTCTAAAATTAATGTAACAATAATCCATTGTATACTTGAACGAAGCTACAGGCAAGACTAGTCTGAGATAGTATAAAATCTTTATCAACGCTGAAAATATTTCTTCTATATTACAGCTTACAAATTAAATCCCTTTGATACGGTCATCCGTCTACTTTTGGCAATTTCGTTCGTGCCAACGTGAAATTTATAGTTGAAACTAGCGGGCCCGGCAGACGTTGTCCCGCCCTGATTATGAAAAAATCCTTGACAAATTATATATTAAAACGTTCCTCATTAATCACTCTATCCACCGGTGAAAACCGCATGGCAATCCGTTCGGTAGTTTTTGAGTTATCGCGAACAGACAGACAGACAGACAGACGCGGTAGAGGACTTTGAATTATACTATGTAATGATACTGGACTGTTCAGACATAAACTGTTTATAGTACGTAGAAAAAATTTAGGCAAAATTATGAATTTCATTATTTCCATTGCAACTGGGTCAGAAAATAAAAAAAATGAATAAAATACAATTGGGTGAACACAAGAAATGTTTGAGTGAAAAATACAGAGTGTTATTGTAACCGTTGCTCGGTGCATACAATATCTTGAACAGCGGAGAGAAATGTTATTTCTTGAATTGTTAATTTTAATAACGTTTTGTTTAAAAACAGTTTTAATTATTTTGGTGTTACATTGTTGGTAACAAATATAACTCGTTTAACGCTGCGTATAACTATAGATGCTAATAACGGTTATAAGTTAATAATTAATAACTTTGCCGAGTTATATTTCAAAAACAGTTATTATAGACTGTTGTCAATTATTTTGCTGTCGAGTAATTCGCTTTTTTGTATCGTATTATAATTGGTAAACAAATAAATAAACAAAACAGCGAATTATAGCCCGGTACACTCCATTAATTATTAAATCGACATCATTCTAATAGCAATAAAGCGCAAAGTAATAACAAGAAAATAGTTTAAAATAAACGTTGATTTTATAATCTACCCTAAAGCATTATAATATAAATTGGCAACATCTTACATCACTCTGAGTCTGAGTAGTGTCAAGTTTTTTTCTTCTTTCCTACATACTGCTGATTTCAAAAAACTTTTTTAGGAGGCAAGCGCCTAAGAATTAACTTAGCTTAGTTTCAGTAGAATGATGATTGCAATTCATAGAAATGAGTATTGTTAGTACAATTAATCATATAATATAACTACCCAATGAATAACCAATTTTCAAAGCGATAATTATTCTGCTGCTCATTATCTGTTATTCGTTATTATAATTGATAATGACGATTTTGGGCTTGTATCATGCAATGTAAGAATAAGTAAACATTATGTAATAATCAACGAGTGCCAGAGAGAGATAAATCCCCATTGCTCAGACATAATACCACTACACAAACATCGAAGATTCATTTCATTATTCTGTTATTAATACAAATTAGGATACGATATAAAATAGCAAGATATCTAACAACAAAATAACTGATAACGGCTCATAACAACAATTATTGAAAAAGGTAAACAGTGTAATTAACCGTCATGTGTTTTGTAGTCGGTTTTCTTTTTAACTTGGTGTCTTGTAGTAGAATATCCACATAGGTTTGTTTTGTTCACGTTGTTATATTTGAAATTGAAAAGTTTTATTGGCAATTACGAAATAACACACTAAGGGAAAACTCAAGATTCTATTTGTTGTGACCTCAAACTCCAGTCCGTTTTGAGTTCTATTATAGATAAATCTGGACCATAGCTATTGAATCACTCTTTAGTAATAATCGGGACAAAGCGTATTGTGTAGATTTTCTCATCCATAAATCTATTCTAATAGCGTTTACACAATGAATTCACGATAACACGCCACTAGACCGTTTATTATGTTTAAATATTGCTCATAACATGGTAAATATAATAATAAAGCTCATTAATGTGCCACTTTTTTTTATTCATGCTAAGCTACTGAACATTTTCAATGACCTCTTTAGTTCTCAACCTATTCCTAATCTCTAATTTGGATTGACATAAAAAAACGCTAAATTTCATGATAATCGGTTCAGTAGTGAAGGTATGAAACACACAAACTCACATTTTCATTTATAATATTACTAAGGACTTATCGAGAAAGGTTATAAAGGCGATGTAACATTACGGTTTGATTCTTAAAAGTTGAATAAATACCTTATAAAGGGTTGATCAAAAAGTGACCAATAATTATCGAGAAAACCGAATTGTGAATACCTATCAGGGAAATACCTACCGTACTAAGCATTTTTTTAAATACTGGTTTGACAAAATTACTGCACAATATCGGATGGAAAGTACGGTATAGGTCAAAAACAACGGCGACTATCGGTGTTAAATACCAATGACAATCATCGTCATCATGCCAACCTGCAAAAGTGCCTCTTCAGGCCTCGTTTGAAAGACCCGTAAGATAAAGGGAACGCACTGGCCGGGAGGTGATTCCAAATCTACACAGTACGACAGAGATAAGAATTTTTGATCTTCTTCGTTCTAGTCGGGACGGTTGCTGAATGTGTGGAGACGCGTACCCGCCCGTATAATTCTGTAGTGGAAAAAGGAAGATGGGATGAGGTTAAACAACTCTTCAGAACATTCACCCTGATACAGACGACAAAACATCCTCAGTGAGCTAATGTGTTTCAGTCACATGATCGTCTTCTTATGAAACAGTTAGCTATATATAATATTAGTTTATATTGGATTTTAATTGTATTGGTGACATATTAATATAAGTAGATAGGAATGTTAAAAATGAAATTTGAAGTAAGAAAAACCTTTTTCAAAACATAATATTCGATAAGAGAGTTTTCGGCCGGATTTTGTAATGTCACGTAGTGGTTTGTATATTTTATTAATAACCTTGCTTCATTTGGCTCTATATTTTGTAATATAGGTGGTGTTTTACGTAATATAGTTCGGTTATTGTGCACAAGTGAAGCGGATGGGAAATAATACCACGGTGCATGGATTCTGACTTGCCCCAAAACCTCCCTGGAAATTTCTAACAAGACTGCCACCATCTTGTTATTTCATTGAAATGATCGCAAGAAACTTATAATATCATTACCTACTCGACAATGGCAGTAATAATCCACTAGAAGATTGGTTGCAAATATATATATTTTTCATAGAACAGTGTAGGAAAAGGCTTTTGTTTCACATTTTTGCACAGAGTATCAAGCGATTCGATCGGCTTCAATCCGATTTGGATAGAGATTCGTATCGGATCGGATGCGTTCGACCGAAAACGGCTAGCTTTTTGACGACTAAATCTAAATGAAGGCAGATGCGTTGATTCGATTCTGGGATGAACTTGACGAAAGGCGATTCTTGATCCGATTTCAAATTGAATATATTGTGGTTAAATGTCAGATAAAGAAAGAAAATATTAATACCATAATAACGGTTGAGAAGCGTTAATTAAATTTATCTGTACACCAAAGTTTATTCACAGAGCAAGGTTCGGTTGCGGTCACACCTGGACTGAGCTCTCAATATGCGTCTTCTTTTCTTTCCTGCGCAGGAATCTTCTTAGATTCCCAAGTCACCGGGCAGCATAGGTGGGAATGCCAGATTTGTACAGGCTAAACCCCTGAACCATTTCGTCAGGTGAGCAGGAACTACCTCTGCAATACTTCTATACTCACTGGCAGGTATTGGCTCCTCAGTAGGGCCTCGACTTGTGGTCTTAAGAGGGAAGATCTTTCTCCCTCTCTGATGAACTGCTAGGAGACGCAATGAACACTAACGTGCCTTAACCACATGGGCTTCTGTAAAACTCCTGGAAGTTGGCCCATTCTTCGTGTAAGAATTTGAAAATTTTTAGAGAGTATGCCTATCGATTGCCGATTTTTGCCTATCATTTAAATTTTTTTGCCCACCTCCATAAAAAAAGTTACGAAAGATTTAAAATAACTGGGCCAGTGTCCGAAAAAAATAATTGAAACCGAAATCCCAAGGTAGATTCTTGAAGTATGTCGTCTGGCCAGATTTATCCATCTTTTTTTTTGATAAGTCAATTCCTAAGGGGTGGAAATGGGGGAGGAGAAAAATTGAGAGATTGACAATTTTTGAATTATGCATTTGAATCTACTTTCTTTGCCTACATCTGTCCATCTTTTACTTTACGGAAAAGCCAGCTTCTAATGAAAATACTCGATCTCTCAATTTTTTTCTCCATCCCGTTTGCACCCCTTAGGAGCTGCCAAATATGGGGGCTAACTTCCTAAACTTTCTGTGTAGGAGTAGGCGGGGCGACAAATTTGCCCTTATCCATCATCCATCCATCGATAATGCATCTTCTGGACTGACTCTTGCACGATGATATGCCGGCTATAGTGACATACTAAACGCAATAAATACATCCGAATGGAGATAGGTTCCATCGCTTCATAATGCATAATCGCCATTATTTTTTACTCATAAACTAGTATTATATTGATTTCAATTAAAAGCATTGCAAATATTTTTTTTTATCTGTGCTAGATTTTGTTGTTAGAATCCAATAAAATTGTCTTATAATAGAATCTATTCGAATATAACATTCATTCCGCTGTACTAGACAAGTACTATTTCATGCATCTGTTACTTCTCATACGAATTGAAAAGTAATGTATCATACGATAATTGTGAATTCGTACCGCAGCCATTATATATCTACATATATAACAATATATAATATATAATAAAACTGCTGTCTTTCGTGCGATAATAAGATATATTAATATGTGTGATAACGTATATCTAGTAGCTAAAAAAGGTCACTCGTTAAGAAGCCTCGTGACCAACTCTTTTGCTTTTAAATGTAGCGCTTTTTATTTATCGCCTGTGAAATAGCTATGATTAAATTAATTTCACTGCTATATAAATATATTTAAATAGGTATAATTTGCGTACTTCTATGTTGTATTTTGTTTTAGTATTCGTTGTATTTATTATGTTTTGAGTTTTAAGAGAATTAATTATAGCTGTATGCTTTAATTATATTTTCATAGTCAACATAAATCAAGGTAAATTAACCGATTAACAGTTTGAATAGATTTATATAAAATCAATACCGAACACTAACACGAGGATGTACTGGCCGTTAATTTTGAATTATTGACAGCGTAATTAGATACGCTTAGACACTTCTCACCCTAACTAATATTGTAAATGGAAATATGTTTGTTCGTTATAATATTACGACTCAATTAGTCGTTATGATATTTTAAATAAATAATAATAAAATAAAAAAAGCAAAAAAAATTTGATTCAAATCCGACAAATAGTTCAGAGATTACCACCACGTTCGGACAAACAATCCATGTGCTTTACATTTGTATTAATATATATAGTTGCTATTTACACGGGGACTGTCTGTATATGAAAATACACTGTCTAGTTATTCTGTTAATTTATCGGACCCAGATGTGTACACAGAGATGATAAATCATGAAAACAAGCGGTCCGGCCACGTCGAGAAAGTTCCGACGGGAACTTTTTTATTTCTCTTTGGATGCGTTTAAAACATTTTCCTTGTTTCTTACGAGATGCAAAACAGTTTTCACGTTGCGAACGTTCTCACTTTATGTAATTTGTAAAATATTTTCCTTTAATAAATTATTTTTTCCTTGAAAAATATTGTTTTCTTTTTCAGGGATTATTTAATTGTATAATGATTTTAACTATTTCGTTTGTCCTTTTTAGTGTAATGAGAATGTTTGATATGTTTATAGGATTAAATGACAACGAGATACGCCTATTTTATATATTATATTTTGCTTTTTGATTGAAGAACTTTGCGGAAATCCATCATTAGTTATTATAGTGAACGTTACTTTGCACTTCCACCCGAAATTGATTTGCTGCTACACGTCTCACTGTTAGGTTGTACCATTTATTTTAAGTTACAAAAACTTTTCGTGGTTAACTTTGGCTATATATTAAAATTCTGATCTATAAAAATAACCATGGAAATAAAATTAGTAATTTGCAAATTATAAGTACACTAACAGGTATATAGATAGTCGCTGCCTTTTGTAATATGTTTCAATAAGAATAAATTCATATATTTCTATATCTAAACGTTAAACTTTTCACTATAATAATTTTAAAATTAAGTATATTTAGTTAACTGTCGATTTGGGAACCTGACATCTTCATTACATAGTATAAAACCGCGTCTGTCTATCTGTTCGCGATAAACTCAAAAACTGCTGAATGGATTTTCATGCGGCTTTCACCAGTAGATAAAGTGATTCATAAGGAAGGTTTTGGTATATAATTTGTCAAGGATTTTTATATAATCAGGGCGAGGCAAGGTCTGCCGGGCCCGCTAGTATTTGATAAAAACCTTGATAAATTATAAGTATTAAACTGATTTTGTGTAAAAACCAAAGCTTATTTTACAGTGAATCTGCAAATATAATGAAAGGGGTTCAAAAGACTAACAAATAAAAAGTAGTGCAGATTTTTTAACTTTTCATATAACTTTCTATCCTAACATACATTTAAATTATATCGTTGTTATATGTCCCATACCTTTAAACATGTAATTCATCGGTATACCTCATTACAAGTATAAAATAAAGTGCCCTACCGCGTCTGTCTGTCTGTCTGTTCGCGATAAACTCAAAAACTACCGAACGGATTTTCATGCGGTTTTCACCGGTGGATAGAGTGATTGATAAGGAATGTTTTAGTACATAATTTGTTAATGATTTTTTCATAATCAGGGCGGGACAACGTCTGCCGAGCCCGCTAGTAGATTTATAATATAAATATCACCGTTTAAAATTTCCAAAAGGAACCAAGTAAAACACGCTAAAACAGGATCGTGTAATTACAAAGTTGTGCCCATTAAATATCTAATTTCCTTTAAACTGCACTCTCAGTTCTAACATTAGCATATAAATTGGCTTACTTTGAAGATGTGTACTGATGTTTCAAATTCTTCTACAGTTAAAAAGACCTTCCTGTACTATAATTTTGAAATATTTTGTGACGGAACATCTACAGTTTATTTTCTTTTTCTAATTATATCGTGGAAGCGTTTGCTGGTATTTTATTTTGATAATTTACCACCACGGAGATTTTCTAGAGTTAGCTTACTTAACTGTACTTGACTAACTACAACTGTCAATGCTGGTAATACCACCTATTACTCAAAGTAGGGCCGGAAAGCAGAAATAGTGTTTCGTAAAACGGTGACGGTTATACGATTACACCGCACACCCGCGAAACCACAAACAAGATAAGCTTTTTTGTTCATGATATTAAGTCACTCCTTATAACTGTCTCGTTTATTGATAACTGTTAAGCATTGAGTTACAAAATAAAAAAAGAATGAAGAAAATCGGTTGAGAAACAGAGGAGGGAGGTGTTCTTAAGCATTTCCTTACTGCCTGTTTATATATATATAAACATAAATATATATGTGGGATGATTGAGAACACAGTGGAATCTAGAAAACCAATCTTTTGTTCGCTTTTACACAGTTTACACGTTATAGTCTTATAATCTTTCTTGAGCCATCCTTCACTGTACAGATCAAACGTAGACACAAATATTGAAAATATGCAATGAAATATGTTTGTTATTGTTTATTCATTCCCACTGTATCGCTATCGTTATTTAATAAAACCTCTTTTGTATATATCGGTTGTTGACGTTCAGATCTCGTTAATAAGCAGTATCGAGACGCCAACTTTTTGGTAGTCATGCACGTGAACGTCAACAAAAAAAACGAAAAAAGAAAAAGGTGACATCGTGATTCATCTGTTTTTTTGATCATCGAAAAATCGAGACGGTCTGGTTGAGATTCATCAGCTAAAGAATCAAATCAAGAATCATTATCCAAGATTCGTGGAAGCTCAGCGGCCAGCTGCAACAGAGAGGAGATCACGAGGTACGTGCATTGTATCTTTACTGTTGTTAGCTGGATCTGAACGAAAACTCTAAAGGTTCTCGAAGACCCTTCGGGGTCCCCCAGTGTAGCAGAAAGCCACCATAAGGCATTTCGGCGGTGCGCATGCTACACCCACATATATATATATAAACCTGTAAAACATAGTCAATAGCACACAATTTAATAGATATATATCAAAATATACACCTGGACACATATAAAATCCCTTGAGAAAACTGTGACGTATAAACGGAGAAAAGCCTTTGTACCTTCTCTAGATCATTTAAAAAGTACTTATATTTGATATGTTTGTGAGTTGATTCCTAGAAACGAAATACATTATCGAACATAATACAGAATTCCGCGTAAAAGTGTATCTCAGAAAATAAATATTTATTTATTCTGTCATGTCATACCGATTGTCGTTAATAATAACAGCTAAATCAACGATTCCGACAAACAAAGCAAATGAAGTCGGCACAATCGAAATTTATTCTATTCTCTTTGTACGTAATATAATAATGTTAATGAAGCCAGGCGACGTATATTGACGCGTTCCACCCTCATCACACATGGCTTAGTACATTATAGGAATACTAACAATGACCTACATAACGCTTGTAACTATTTACTGAAATGATGAAGAATTTATATTACATAATTCAGATCAATGCTTTGATTTTTCAGCTAGAAACAATTGTAGTTTATGTTAAGTTATGGTTCTTAAAGGATTATTACCAGAGTAATCTGTTCTCGTGCTATGAAGTATATTTTGTACTAGCTGTGCTCGGGACTCCGCATATGAATGTATTAAGTTCATGTACTTATCTACTTTTCTCTCGTACTAAAGTTGCGTCGTCATTAAAATTACAATAATTTTTGATAGAGTGAACCGATTTTAATGAAACCAAGACTAAATGTTACTCGAAGATATGGTATATGATTTTCTTTGGTGAGGTTTTATCGTGAACGCAGTACTTTAGCAGTGATGCGTGTTCATACGAACAGATAGACATTTCTAAAAATAATTGAAATGTATTCTATTACTTATTCCTAGACACCTGCAATAATATTAATATATTTTCATTATATGTATAGATGTAGAGAGAACAAAGCTAATGAAGAGAATAAAGATATAAAAGTGAAATACGAAAGGGGATTTTAGTGAGGGGGGGAGGAAAAAAAAAAAAAAAAAAAAAAAAAATTAAAAAAAAAAAAAAAAAAAAAAAAAAATATAAGGGGGGGCCAAATAAAGGGGGGGTTAAAAATTTATTGGGAGTTTCTCTCCCGCCACAAATCTCATTCTCCTCTATCTAACAAAATAAATAAATATTAAGGGGGAGAAAAAAAAAAAATTTTTTTTTTAGTTATATGTGTTCAAACAAACAGACAGACAGGCAGACATTTCCGAAAATGATTGAAATGTATTTTATTACTTACTCCAAGATACTTGCAACAATTTTTTTCACAAAAATCTAAAAAGTACAGATTAACATTCTTATTATATATGTACCATGTATAGATAGATATATATTAATACTTTTAAATAAGTTGAAAGACATCCACTGTTGGATGTAGGCTTTTCTGAGTTACTCGCGTCCAACGTACTCTCCACAATCATCACCAGTTTTTTTTAATCTATTTTATAGGGTTTAGCATTTGACCACAATCTTATGTGATGTTAAATGTCGATGTGGTCTAAGTCTACTAAGCCTAGAGCGAATCTATCTCTCAAGTGCAGCTGCCGGAATATCCCAACAGGTGCTTAGCGACAGATGTTGAACGCGAAGGTGATAACTAGCCAGGCGAACTTAAAAAAATCTCTATCACTATGAGATGGTTACATCACAATGTGTTCCTTCACCGAAGACTCCGAGTTTGTAGCTAAGATTTGAACCTACGGCCATCGAGCTAAGCCATCATCACTTTCAGTCCACTTTCTATTTCTGTCTATGCTGCAGCCAAATGGGAGGTGAGGGGGCAGTTGCTGACAGGGTTCGTTGAAGGTTTATCGACTATCAACCACGACGTTTTAAATACGTCATCAGGTGGAGAAGCTTCTTAGAATGATCTAGAATACTTCAGGTAATGCGTTCCGTGGTTCGTGGAACAATACAGCTTCGTGTTTACGCGCAACCAATTTGATTTATTTTATACAAGAATTGGACTGAAAAGAAAAAGCCTGGAAAATTGAGTTATAATACATCGTAGCATAACACTTATAGACGTAAATTAAGTAGTAAATTCTTAAAAGTCTATGTATAGGTACTTCTTAAATACATCGAAAGATCAAGTAAAAACTGCAGCGGGAGAAAATATTTGTTATTTTTTTATTCTTTAAAAGTAACGATATAAATGGTCTTGTGTTATTTGGCCATTACAGTCTGTATACAGTTACAGCTTTTATAAAAAAAATAAACAAATGTCTGGAACAATCGAGAATTCTCTCATTCTCTCTTTTTAGGGGTGGTAGAGCCACGCTGAAGCTTTTACTGGTTTCAGCATGAATGAGTCGGCTCGACCGTGGTAGTACCACCCACTCGCAGAAAACCGACGTGAAGTAACAGCGCTTGTATTGTTGCGTTTCGTTCGGTCAGTGAGAGCGCCGGATAAGCCACCTCCCCTCCCCTCTTTTCCATTCCTCGTCCCCCAAACACAGGGTGGTAACGCATTTGTGACTTTTCTGGTGTTGCAAATGTCTATGGACGGTGGTGATCACTTAACATTAGGTGACTCACCTGTTCGTTTGCCTCCTATGATATAAAAAAAAGATATAAAAATTAAAATCAAAGCTACACATACGACAGTATGGTGACTTATTAATGCGTGGCAAAATATGCACACATTGTAACCTTGTCGCTTAGAGTACTCAAAAAAACAAACAAGTTCCAAACATACCGTGCCTCGAACCTTAACTCTACTTTTAAAACGATATCGTGCCATATCAATTTTAGTAAATTTCTAGAGATTTCTACCCTTCGCTGTATCAAGTACATAAGCGTGTATAAGTATATATTCTGCGAGCATCAGAAACAAAAGGAAGGTATCTTCAAGAGGACAACCACAGTGTAGTAAAACTGTAAGTACAATCACAGTGCAACTATATAGGAAGTTGTTTAGTAAGCTTATGTATTTTTTTTTATGTATTTATTTTGATACAAAATGGAGATTTTTGTTAATTATTATGATAATTAAATTTAGAGATTACTGTCATTAAGAAGTCTAGTTAGTGAAGTTACCTCCGAATAGTAATTTAGATCGGCTAATATGCCAATGAGGTATGTATCTTAGCACAGATACTGTAGTTTTAACTTAGCATGAGTATAGTTATAACTTAATTAACCCCTTTTAACGTTTATTGTTTACGAAGAACAACGACGCCTAAGTTTGTTGCATATAATGAGTTGTGAACGTTCGCGTCGAGACGGATGGTTGATTCTGCTGTGGATACACCGAGAGCAATATAAAAATATGTAATTTTCGGTAAGTATTTTCTTTATATTTTTTTGCTGTTGAACAATATCTATTGTGATAAAGTCGTCATAGCAACTCACATTTAGGAGGTCATTTCGAGATTAACCGGTGACTTCAGCTGCCGGGAGGTATTTGGAATAGCATGATTTTACACCGAGCAAAGAATGCCATCGTTTTGCAATTTGGTTATGTTTACTGTGAAGTACATTTTAGTGATATTATATTACAACTTAGAAAATGAGACACTGTACATAAGTCCATATATAAATCCTGGCATCTTTTCATAATAATAACAAATAACCGTCATTTTCACATATGTATTTTTTCTTAAACAAAAAATTCTCCTCCTAAATTGTTTTTTTTGATGACTACATCTATAAGTAACAACTTCTATTACCTACTACAAATGCGTATGTAGAAATAAATACTTCAAACACCTGTGTGAAGGAAATGTTGAAATCACTACATATTATAAAACAAAGTCCTCCGACGCGTCTGTTTGTCTGTCTGTTTGCGATAAACAGAGGAACTACTGAACGGATTTTCATGCGGTTTTCACCAGTAGACAAAGTGATTCATGAGGAAGGCTTTAAGTATATAATTTGTTCGCGATTTTTTTATTATCAGGGCGGAATAACGTCCGCCGGGCCCGTTAATGTAATATATAAGAGGGGTAGGATGAAGTCTAAGGGAGTATTTTTTAAATGAGACATTTTCTTGATCCTGTTGCTCTGGTGAAGTAAAGTGGAAGTACTTATATGGAAAGGTTTTTATTGTACTCAACACTTTATAAAATAATGACAAATATGAACAAGAAAGTCTCAACTTTAAAATATCTCCTTAGAATTCGTCTGATTCTTTTTATATATTATTACATTTCAGCAGCTCTCCTGCACAGGTGGAGGTGGTCGCACACGTCTGGAAACAATTATAAACGACCCGAACGTGCTTGATGTCGAGTCGTGCCGAGTAAACCCGATTCGGCGTTATTAATGAAAGCATGAAGGATGAGAGAAAATTACATGTGGCAGAGATGCGAATGTTAAGGTGGCTGTGTGGTGTAACTAGAATGGATAAGATTAAGAATGAGTATATCAGTGAAAGTTTGAAAACAGCACCAGTGATGTTTGAGCAGGAATAAATTAGCATAGTATGAGCATATTATGAGAAGGGTTATACAGTTAGGAAAGTTTTGAGTATGATGGTAGACGGATATAAGAGTAGAGGAAGACCGAAAAAGGTATGGATGGATTATGTAAAAAATGATATGTGTGTAAAAGTTGTAAATATTGAGATGAGATCTGATGGGGGAGAGTGGAAAAGGAAAACACGTTGTGCGGACCCTACTTAAGTGGGATAAGGGTAAGACCTTCATGATGATCCGAGACGATTCACTATTGAAGCTCTTAAAGAAGTATTTACTTCAAAACTCATTCACCCAGTGTGTCCCAGTTTTATAAAGCAGCGCTTAATTGGAGCCCGCGCAACTTATCTGCCAGCCCGCATCTATGTCAGTTTGATTGCATAACGTTGTATAAAATAGCAATTGTCTCTGGTTATGAGATTTTATGTTTTAATAGTTGAAATTGATTTAAGTATTTGGAGCGCTATTCTGAGAAAACTTGCTTTAATCAAAGTTAGCGACGTTATAACATAAGCTTTAGAGTTAGACTTAGTGGTGAAGGTTGCAGAATCGATTTTAATTTTATACTGAAAGGTCGTACAGGAAACCCAGCGCTTAAAGCAAGATATGGCAGACGAAAACAGAAAAATATAACAAGTTAGTTCTTCACTTTACGACTCGTCTTCTTCTTTTAATTTTGGCAACCAATCTTCTAGTAGATTATTACAGCCATTGTCGAGTAGCTATGATATTATAAGTTTCTTACGATCAATTTAATGAACTAACAAGATGGTGGCCGTCTTGTTACAACTTTCCAGGGAGTTTTTGTGGCAAGTCAGGGTCCATGCTCCGTGGTATTATTTCCTTTCCACTTCACTTGTGCACAATAACCAAAGTATATTACGTAAAACACCACCAACAACACCAGATTATGAATAAAATACACTGCATGTCATTCCAGGATTCCGTCAAAAGTCGCCGTCTCGTTTTCATCATAACCTAAATTTAAACTACGTTCAGCTCAAGCAGAATTAATACAAGCCAAATACAAGGCTTAATTGAACTTAGTCATAGATATGATAGATACATTCTTACGCGCCGGGTCCAAGGCCGGCTCCAGGGCCGGGTCAGCGGCGAGCTCGGAGGCCGAGCCTATCATCGACGTCGAAGACCTCGACGTCTTCACCCTGAAGGCTCTGGCGGGGACAAAGGTGACGGCTATCTTCGAGACGGTGAAGAAGTCGAAAAACCTGCAGGGGCCCTGTATAAAGGTTCTAAAGGAGGCAGCCAGGACCCTTAAAGAGGTGGTGGAGGCGCTCGCTGAGCGCACGGAGTCGGCGGAGGTTAAGAAGCTCCAGAGGGAGACAAAGAACCTCCGCCGCCAGGTCGAGGATCTCAAGGTGGAGATTCTGGCCTGGAAGCAGGAAGCGAGCGCCAAGAAGCAGATGCCTCCGCCTCCAGCACCTGCTATGGCGCCGTCGGAGCACCAGTGGGAGGAGGTGCTCGCTGGGGCCGTCACCCGCCTCGAGCGGTCTCTCCAGGTGTCGTTCGGCAATATGCTGAACGCACGCCTGGAGAGCCTGGAGAGTCGCCTCCCTCCGGAGGTGCCAGTCCGCCCTCCCTTGGCGGCTGATAAGAGGAAGGGTGGAGCGGGGGCTCCACCTGCAAGACCGGCGGTGTCCCAGAGGCCGGCACCGGTGCCCCAGGCCCCGATCGCCCCTCTGGGGATGAACTGGGCCGAACTACCGGCTCCTGCGGCAGCGGCTCCCGGCTCCAGCTGGGCCGTCGTAGCCCGAAAAAAGAAGGCCGCCAAGGCCCCGGTGGCGCCCAAAGCCCCGACGGCCCCAGTTGCCCCACCAAAACCGGCGGGGCAGAAACTGCCATCCGTCCCCCAATCGGCTGCGGTGATAGTGACGCTGCAGGATGCCGCAGCCGACAGGGGGATCGGCTATAGGGAGGTGCTGACTAAGGCGCGGGAAGCCGTGGCCCTGCCGAACATGGGCGTCGGGGAAGTCCGGGTCCGGCAGACGGCCACGGGAGCACGGAAAATTGAGCTCCCGGGGCAGACCAAAGAGAAGGCCGCCGAACTGGCCCGGGAGCTCAAAATGGCGCTGGCCGACGTCGCCACGGTCGTCGTGCCGACCAAGAGGGCGGACATCCGAATCGTTGGGCTGGACGATTCGGTGTCCCCCCTCGAGATTGAGACGGCCGTCGCGGCGAAAGCCGGCTGCAAGGCGACCGACCTGAAGGTCGGGGAGATAAAAAGGAATTGGGGGGGCCTTGGTGCGGTCCACATAACGCTCCCCGCGGCGGCGGCCAGGGAGCTTGTCGAGGCCGGCAAGCTCCTGGTCGGGTGGAGCGTCGTCCGCGTCCACCTGCTGGACGAGAAGCCCATGCGTTGCTTTAAATGCATGGGCTTGGGGCACACTCGCCCCATGTGCCCCTCCTCGTCCAACAGGGGGGACGGGTGTTACCGTTGCGGCGCGG
This sequence comes from Antheraea yamamai, assembly GCA_036509395.1. Taxonomy (NCBI): domain Eukaryota; kingdom Metazoa; phylum Arthropoda; class Insecta; order Lepidoptera; family Saturniidae; genus Antheraea; species Antheraea yamamai. Next base: position 2,746,950 of record AP028431.1, on the reverse strand, counting down.
CGGGCCACAAAACGGCCCAATGCAAGGCAGAGGTGGCCCGCTGCGCCGTATGCGCGGACGCGGGGAGGCCCTCGGGGCATGTGATGGGGAGCCGCACTTGCAGGCCCCCCACCACCAAGGGTAGGGACCTCCCCACAGCGGGAGTTATCCCCAAGGTGGTGGCCGCCAGGCGGGAGGAAGTTGATATGGACCAATAATGGATCGGTCCATATACAACTTCCTCCAGGCGAACCTCAACCACTCCGCCGCTGCACAGGACTTACTCGTGCAGTCAGTGGCGGAGTGGGGTATCGGGCTTGCGATCGCCACGGAGCCTTACTTCGTTCCATCCCAGCCGCAGTGGGCTGGGGATCGGAACGGCTCCGTGGCGATCGTGGCGGGACGAGGTTCGACCCTGGTGGCCAGGGAAAGTGGGGCCGGGTTCGTGACGGCCGTCTGGGGAGAGTACGCCGTTGTGGGGGCGTACTTCTCCCCTAACAAGCCCCTGCGGGAGTTCGAGGCGTATCTCGGCTCCCTGCAGGGAGCTGTCAGACGGCTGTCGCCGCTCCCCGTGGTCCTCATGGGGGATTTAAATGCTAAATCGAGGACCTGGGGAGCGGCAGTCACGGACCTGAGGGGCATGGCCGTTGAGGAGTGGGCAGCCGAGTTAGGGCTGTCCCTCCTCAACCAGGGGAGCGTCCCCACGTGCGTGCGATGGAACGGGACGTCAGTGGTGGACGTCTTGTTCGCCACCCCGTCCGTCGCACGCCGTGTCCGGGGGTGGAGGGTGCTGGAGGAGGTGGAGACCTTATCGGACCACCGATATATCAGGTTCGAGGTCTCCACCTCCCAAGCCGGGACTGGCACCCGCCCCCGGAGGGGCGCGAAGTTCCCCTGTTGGGCGATGAGCCGCCTCAACCGTGAATTAGCGGAAGAGGCGGCCATCGTTCAGGCCTGGGTCATGCCCCCCCCCCACAGGGGCTGATGTCGACGCGTCAGCAGCCCGCCTCCGTGCAGCCCTCACGGAGGTTTGCGACGCGTCGATGCCGCGGAGCGTACACCGCCCAGACAAACGGGCGGTGTACTGGTGGTCGCCGGAGATCGCCGCTCTCCGAGTGGCCTGCTCCGCGGCCCGGCGGCTGTTCGGGCGCAGCCGCCGGCGCCGGCATAGGGACCCGGAGGCGGAGGCCCGGCTGTATGGCAGCTATAGGGAGTGCAGGAAGACCCTGCAGGCTGCCATCAGCCGGGCGAAACAAGCAGCATGGGAGGAGCTGCTCCAGACGCTGGAGGGGGACCCTTGGGGGCGCCCGTATAGGATTGTACGAATGAAGTTACAATCCTGGGCGCCCCCGGCGACGGAGACCCTCCGGCCGGAGGTGGTAGCGAGGGTCGTGGGAGAACTGTTCCCCGACCCTCCGATGCTACCAGCTCCTCCCATGCCTCCGCCTCGGGAGGCAGTCGAGGAGGTGCTCGACGGTCCTCCCCCTCCGATAACGGAGGAGGAGATGGGGAGGGCAGTCGAGCGCCTCCTCAGCCGGCGTAGAGCGCCCGGCCCTGATGGGGTCCCGGGTCGGGTGCTCGGCCTCGCATTGGGCCAACTAGGGGGGTGGCTTCGGGAGCTGTTCGACCGGTGTCTTGCGGTCGGGCAGTTCCCGAAGCCCTGGAAGCTTGGGCGGCTCTGCCTGATGCAAAAGGCAGGCCGCCCTCCGGACTGCGCGTCCGCGTATCGGCCCCTCGTCCTGCTGGACGACGCCGGGAAGGTGCTGGAGAGGATTATCTCCTCCCGGGTCGTCCAGCACCTAGAGGGCGTGGGGCCGAATCTGGCGGATGCGCAGTATGGCTTCCGGACAGGGCGTTCCACGGTGGACGCCCTGTCCCTCCTTAAATCGCTGTCTGCGGAGGCGACCTCCCAGGGGGAAAGGGTGTTGGCGGTGTCCCTTGACATCGCCAACGCCTTCAACACCCTGCCGCATGGCGTCATACGGGAGGCGCTCCGATATTTCGGAGTGCCCCCGTACCTGCGGCGGGTGTTGGAGGCATACCTCGAGGATAGGGAGGTCGCCTACGTAGACGGCGACGGGCGTATGGTCCGGCGGGCCACAAGACGGGGGGTTCCACAGGGGTCGGCCTTGGGGCCGCTCCTGTGGAACATGGGCTACGACTGGGTGCTCCGCGGCGTGCTCCCATATGGGGCACGCCTCATATGCTACGCGGATGACACCTTAGTCGTAGCCCGGGGGGGGGAGTGGAGGGAGGTGGAGCGCCTGGCCACGATGGCCACAACCCTCGTGGTCAGGCGCATCAGGAGGTTGGGCCTCAGGGTGGCCCTCGAGAAGACCGAGGCCCTGCTCTTTCATGGGCCTCGGCGGGGGCCACCTCCTGGGGCCCACATTGTGGTGGAGGGCGCCCGGATCAGGGTGGGGACCCAGATGAAATATCTGGGCCTCACCCTGGACGGGCGCTGGCGGTTCGAGCCCCATTTCGCGGGGCTCGGACCGCGAATTGCTGGGGCGGCGGCGGCACTCGGCCGGTTACTCCCCAACATAGGGGGGCCGGGCGCCGGGTGCCGCCGACTCTACATGGGAGTCGTGCGGGCGATGGCCGCCTACGGGGCACCGGTCTGGGCCGACGCCCTCGGTGCCGCCAACGTGCGCGCGCTTCGTAATGCGCAGCGCACGGTAGCACTGAGGGCAATCCGGGCGTACCGGACGGTGTCCTCTGCGGCGGCCTTCACGCTCGCCGGCTCCCTACCCTGGGAGCTGGAGGCAGGAGTTCTCGCCGCCGTGTACCAATTCACGGCGGCGAGAAAACGAAGGGGGGAGCCTCCGGCTCCCAGGGAAGTAGAGGCGGAGAGACGGCGTCTCAGAAGAGACGCCGTCGAAAGATGGCAGCAGGACCTGGCGGACGAGCGGTTCGGGCGGTTTACCGTAGACGCCGTCCGCCCGGTCCTGCGGGAGTGGATTGATAGGGAGTGGGGCTCCCTGACATTCCGACTGGTGCAGGTACTCACCGGACACGGTTGTTTCGGGTGGTACCTGCACCGGATCGCACGCAGGGAGCCGACCGCCGCCTGCCACGAGTGCGGCGCTGTCGAAGATACCGCGCAGCACACTCTGTCTGAGTGTGCTGCGTGGGGGGAGCAGCGCCGCCTTCTGGCGGCGGCGGTGGGAACGGACTTATCGCTGCCGAGCGTGGTTTCGGCCATGCTCGGCAGCGAACAGGCTTGGCGAGCGATGGCCTCCTTCTGCGAGGAGGTTATCTCGCAGAAGGAGGCGGCGGAGAGGGCCCGCGAGGCAGACCCATTAAGTGGCCGTCTCCGCCAACGGAGGATTGGCAGGAGGAGGCGGCGCTTTGCCCAACTCCTCCTGCCACCGTAGCCGGACCTGAGGGGATGGGCCGGGGGGCCCATCTCCTCATTGCACAGGTCCGGCGGACGAGGGGGGGCAGCCGGCGTGTACCCGGTCTGTCCCTCTATAGGTAGGAGCCCGGCGGTCACCTTCCGCCGGGCGGACCGTTGGGGCGGCTCTACAAGGTGATTAGCCAGCACGATCCCTTGCCGCCCCAACATTACGGTCGGACGGTACACCGTGGGGTTTTAGTCCGTGCGAGTCGGACATAACCCACTCTCTCCCCCGGGAGGGTGGGTATCCATAAGGGATTTCCCCACGTTATAAAAAAAAAAAAAAAAAAAGATACATTCTTACGTTATAAGTTATATTTCTTTTCGCGCGTTAGGGAAAAATGATGAGAGTAAATTTTGACGATATATTGATACGATACGCGCGCACACCGTCACGAAAAACCGACACCCTGAAGTTAGCTACACTCAACATTTTGTTTCTTTGTATTTGTTGTTTGTATTTCTTTGTATTAAAACTTTCAATGTATTAAATACCTTTTTTCTATTGTTAGTGTCGTTTTTTCTACAAACGCAGAATAAGGCGAAAGATAAAATTTTTGAAAAGATTTTTATCTTGTTACGCTAAAGTAGTATAACTTCTAACCCATGTACATAAGTACACACACACTTTTTTATATCCAGGTGTTGTATTTCTATAAGCTTTTAATTTAAAAATTTCTTTCAAGCATTAATAAATATGACAAAGGAAGTATCCCCTTAAGTCAAAGGTAAGAAATTTCCTGCCATTAGAACTCATTAAAACTCAATGTTATCAAAACTTTCACTCTTATTTCGCACCTTGCGACATCTGGCGGCGCTACTAAAAGAAAAGTCAAGTTTCACTCGCGCGAACAATAACAAACTTGTTATCTCTTTGGCACCTGTCAAATTTAAAGAACTCGCGATGAGATTGCTAAATGACAGGTTCGTATTTAGAATGGCATCAGTGAGGTCTTTGTTTTAAAAAGAATTATTTTTATCTTACGCTTGCTTTTAATCGTGGCTTAGTTATTGTTAATTTAGAAAATATGGCCCATTTTTAAATAAAGACAAAAGATTTTTTTTTAATGTTTTTGTATTTTTTTCTGTATTTTTTTAATTTATCTATTTTTTTATTTTTTATAGAATTTATCTCTTACAAACAAAAAAACAAATTATTTCTATTTAAAAATAAGGTACAATAAATTTCCCGGAACTGGCCGCTTAAGTTAAGAATATTTATTAGTTACGTTTGGAAATGCAATCAATTCTTTGGCTTCGAAACGTAGTTTGCTTTTTTCGTGTGTTCAAAAATCAATCATTATTTATTTGGTTAACATTTTTGAATACCAGAAAAGCCTATTGAAGTCTATAAGAAGCTTGTCAACGAGGTTAACTAGGAGTAGTGAAGTAAATTGTTTTAATCATATGAAAAAATGCATTAAAGCTAAGAGAGAATATTTTGCAAAACAATCAATTAAATTTTGACCATACCACAGTACTTTTTTGTTATTCCTTCCGGCCATGTGCGTCACGCGTAATAGTGGTTTAAAAATATATATTTTACTTACTAGTAAGGCACTGATTTCAGGTCCCACGATAGCTCACGACTTATTTGTGATTTCAAAAGTAAAAAAAAAGGTATGTTTCCTATTTCGTAGGGGAGCTATGGGAATTTTATTCAAACGTTATAACCTTAATCATAATAGGTTAAGGTCGAATCGAGTTAAAAGCAAAATCAAAAAATGCTTTATTCAATTTAGACCCTAAGAAGTCATTTATGAACGTTAAAAATACCCAGTCATCGAGAAGAACCGGTAAGAAACTCGATCTGGTTTGTCTTTTCAAATTGAAGCTAATTGATATAGCAAAAAAAAACTCTTGCGATACCTGACCATAAATTTACATTTATATATTTACATGAGTGTAGAATGTATGTCTATGTGTCTATGTATGTGAGTATATTTATGTTGTAAGTGTATTCATTTTCTTTATTCAGTATACTATTTATAGTTATATTTAAATATTAAGTTAATTCTATTATTATTTATTTAGGCCGGCAACGCACTTGCGACTCCCCTGGTCTCACTAGTGACTATGGACGGCGGTGATCACCTGTTCATTTGCCCCCTATGATATAAAAAAAATTATTTCTTCTTGGCTTCTTGTATATTTGCATTACTTTCAATAACTCTTATTTTTTATTATAATACAGTTGGTTAAATGGAAGAAAACACCTTGTGGCAATAAGCTCGCCAGTGTACAAACTAAAAAGTGCAATAACGTATCGTTTCATTTATTTAAGATTCATAAGCTGTAAATAATACGTAGTAATATTATTAAATTCGTGTTTGAAGAATAAATGCATTATCACAATATACGGCATTTTTGGTCACTCATGGAAATTACAAAAGAAACAATGACCAAAAAGGAGATATTAACACCGAAGTTTTTTTTAACAAAGTACATCTCTGTATGTTAGAAACATTTATCTACAAAGTAAAGTATTTTCAAAGTGCCACGTCTGATGAACGCCTCGTCAAACTTGTGAGATATTTTTCCCTACTTATGAAATCTCGTCGCAAAGTATGTTACCCATATAACCAGTATATCACTGTGATATTTAAATTTAACCCATGTTCTTATATAAATAGGGCTCGGTTAAATACGTAATTTGCACAATTTCAAATATGTCTATACACTTGAGTTTTCATTTTTTTATTGGGATTTTGACTTTTAAAAGTTCCATAACTTTTACACCTTAGTAGCGATTACAAAAGAAATTATATTAAGTTTCATTACTCATACTTTAGAGGCTCATTGATGTGGTAAGAGATTATGAACTAAGGTGTTTAATTTGAAATAATAGGTCCGGTAATATCATAATACTAGATACCGAAAAAAACGATTGCATGTAACCGTTACACGCGATTGAAGTAAAACTTCTTTGGCGTTATCATATATACAAAATTAATTATATTGTATGATTTTTTTATTATTCAATTTTTTTTTTTTTTGCGTACCTTTCTATTTTTTTTTTTTTTTTTTTTTTCTGCAGACTCTCGGTCCGCATCATTTTTTTGCTATAGCTTTTTAAGTGTAAGTTAAGTTAAAAATCGTATCTGTGAGCATCTATTTGGTGTTTTTTTATATATTTATTTTTATTGTTATTGGTTTTCTATTTCTTCTATTTCTATTTCTAGTTACCTTTCTATTTCTATTCATTAGCAATGGCATTCCGATGGCACTACAGATAATGAAGCTTTGATTTAATTTGTTACTTACTTACATTGAAACCAGATGGCAGCACGGTCGCGCGTCCATATATAAATAATTCTATTTATTGATTTTTATTATTATTCAATTTGTTTTTTTTCGATTGATTTGTTTGTAAAATATTATATTTATTGACAAAATCAAAAATATTTTAAAACGGGATGGTACAGTAATGTGACACCATATTGTCGTAACGGACTTCTGTTGCATTATCGTCCAGTTACCTCCTAAAAGTTTTACTTCCAAAAATCCACTTAAAGTTTGAGCGCTTCATTTTAATCCTAAGTATTTTCTTTTTGATTTTTTCCCATTAAGATGTATTTCAAATCACGTCTTTTTAAAATTTCTAAAACATTGCCGGATTTTAAGCTATCATAGTAACATGCACGCTTATTTGTGTATTTATATATATAAAAGATCCTAAGGTAATTTTACTCTAACTCGACTCGTGGTAATTATATCAGCTCTAGAAGTAATTTGTTCTACTTATTTTCCTATATTTTTGACAATATTAAGAGAATGGTACATTTTACCAAAAAATGTCCAAAGATCAATGTTGTACGAAATTAAACTAGCTATAAAAATAATCCTCTCCTCATCGTTACACTGCTAATATCCATGATTTCGAAGAAATGAGCAGTTTTTTTTTTTTTTGGGAGAAAAAAAAAAAAGCCCCAAACCCGCGCGCGCGCGGCCGGGCGCCCCCCCCCCCCCGGGGGGGGGGGGGGGCCCCCTCATTTATACGTATAACAAGAATGTAAATCTAACGTGTCTGTATTTTTTAGATTTTTCTGAAAAAAAATGTTGCAGGTATCTAGGAGTAAGTAATAAAATACATTCCAGTCATTTTTAGAAATGTCTGTCTGTTTTTTTGAACACGTATCATTGCTAAAGTACTGCGTTCATGATAAAACCTCACATAAAAATTATACGGCATATCCTTGAGTAACCTTTAGTCTTGGTTTTATTAAAATCGGTTCACTCTATTAAAAGTTATTATATTTTAATGACGAGGCGACTTATGTGCGAGAGAAAAGTAAATAAGTAAATGGATTTAATACGTTCAAATGATTTTATTAGTCACTATTTTTTATTTATTTATTTATTTATTTATTTATAATCAAAATTTTAATTAACTATGATTTTTATAAACACTACGAGTTCAGCGAAGTTTCTTTTTTTTGTCGTCGTTTTTTGACATTTTGTCATCAGAACTGAACTAATGGAGCCACTGTATTTACAAAGTAGAAAATAATATGAGTGTAATATATCCGAAACTCTGTCCAAAAACATAAATATTAATAAATTAAACTGGCACTGTTAAATAGGTCTTTCGAGACTACACTAACGAGTATAATGACTTTCGAGTAAATTAATAAATCTCCACTAACAAATCCCGGGTTTAAACATAAATCATAATATTCGGTTATCACACCCACCTATCATAATTAATTAATAATAAATCAAAACTAAATTAAATTCACCAACAGGTTTCGAAGATAAATTTAAAATAATGTGTTTTGTATAAATAATATATACAAGGATTTGTTACCTTCGAATTGGGATTATTTTCTCTGATTTTAAAAACATCTCGAGTCTCATACTAGTTAGGGGATGTTCGATAATTACGTGAGGGTTTTAGGGATTGGAAGGGGTCAAGCCGTATCTTACTAAATCTCACGTGGGAGAGAGAGGGGTTTCGGCAAATATCATGTATTTTTTAAGCGTGTTGAGCGGTATTTTCTGCAGAAGAAAAGCTTATGGTTTCGCTTCAGTAACATGCCAGTAAAGCGTGACCAACCGTATTGCGCTTCCATCAAACTGGTCACGCATAGTAACGGCCTGTGAACATGTAATATTGATATTTTGCATTGTGATTGTGCAACCCGTCATGTCTGATTCATTCTTAAGTTGTATAAAACTTATATAATTATTGTTTGTAATGTCAATAAATATGAAAACCATAAACCCAAACCAAATCCATGAATATATGTAAAGTTAGTATTGATATGTCAATATGTAATGTAATTATAATTATAAATACCTACTTTTTATATGACAGAGGTCAAACGAACAGGCCCGTTAATACCAATCTGATAATACTAAATATAATATAATATTAATAATAATAAAAAAGGTGAAATAAAAATAAAAACAATAAAGCAAATTGAGATTTTTGAATAACTCCAACGCACTTATACTCGAAATACACAATTTGAAAGATCTCGCGTGAGAATAGAGGAGTAAGTGAGTTAGTGAGCGGGGTCGAGACAAATCTCACGACATAAAAATTCTTCAAAAACGCCTCACGTAAGTAATGGGCGAGCCCTTACGAATAATCTTTAGTTCTTTTAGTTAAATTGTAAAAGTGTATTTAAATTCTTTCTTGTTACGTCCCTGCGTCACGTAGAAACCCCGTTGTCGGTATTTCACATTTGTAGCTTTAGTCACTTCGAATGAGCGTTGTTCTCTCTATACATATAATGAAAATATATTAATATTATTGCAGGTGTCTAGGAATAAGTAATAGAATACATTTCAATTATTTTTAGAAATGTCTATCTGTCTGTCTATCTGTTCGTATGAACACGCATCACTGCTAAAGTACTGGGTTCACAATAAAACCTCATATAAGAAAATCATAAAGCATATCCTCGGGAGTAACTTAGTCTATGTTTCATTAAAATCGGTCCTCTCTATCAAAAGTTATTGTAATTTTAATGGCGCTGCGACTTAAGTATGAGAGAAAAGTTGATAAGTAAATGGACTAAATACGTTCCGATGACTTTATTAGTCATTGTTTTGTACATCAGGTTCCACGTGGACGAAGTTGCAGGCACAGCTAGTTCAACATAAACTCTTTTACATTAATACTAGTGATGGATTTTCCTTGCATTCGCTTAGAGTTGATAACCTTACAAAACAATAATTTCGATAAATATTTTAAATCTAGTTATTGTATGAAAGAGCCACAAATAGCTATTAAGCCAAGGCAATAACCTAAGCCAGTCCAAGCTGAGGTGTGCGGTGCACCCTTGAGCTAGTTGTCAAAATTAAATCGGCTGAGTGCCGTAAGCGCTCGCCGTAGTAGTCCGGTGAAGCTGATAAGGTCTTTCTAGGCCAATAGCGTACTCAGTTCGAAAAAAAAAACTGCTCAATAGTTAGCCAGACTTCGCAATAGTCCCAACAGAATAATGAAAGTACTTGTGGTCATATACGATTGTCTTTATTTGAAGCACTCGGTGGTTATAGAATTAACTTAACTCAACATTGTATTACATTTAATTTCTTATTTTGTTAAAGTCTATCTATACATATAATAAAAGGCTAACGGGACGAAATCTGTACATTAAATATTTTAAAGAAAAAATACTCTGGGAGGGCTTACAATCAATGACAGAACACATGGCTATATTTTTTAAATTTTTTGTCTGTCTGTCTGTCGTTTGTACAGGATTCACGCAAAAACTATTGGACGGATTTTGACGAAATTTGGTATGGTAGTGGCTTATTCGCCGGTATAACATTTAGGCATGTTTTACATATATATCACATTTGTATGTCTGTTTATTTTACTTTTAAGAAAACATAAAGAGAAGAAATTTACGCAAAAACTACTAGACAGATTTTCACGAAACTTTGTAAGGTAGTAGTTTATACATCGATATAACATACTAGCTTCTGCTCTCGACTTCGTCCGCGTGTAATAGTTACATTTGGCCCCCGAACCCGAGAAAAATGTCTATTTTGGAACATTCTTCATTGATGCTCCACCCCCATTGGTCTTAGCTTGATGCTATATAGTATATAGCCTACCTCGATAAATGAGCTATCTAACTCTCTTCCAATCGGAGCAGTAATTTCTGAGATAAGAGAGTAACAAGACCAAATCTGTAAATTAAATATTTTTTGAAATCGGGGTAGACTTTGTTATCGATTTAGAAGCCAAAGATTATCCTTTTACAATTTTTGTCTGTCTGTCGGTCTGTCCCTGTGAGCACGCATCACTCTGAAAGTACTGGACCGATTTTGACGAAACTTGACACAGGGATAACTAATATTACAAGGTTACATTTAAGAATTTGTCCTATAAAACGCAAGGGGTTCTCCAGAATAACGGACGAAAGTCAAAAATTTGTAGTTAGTGAAATTGTTGACGGATTTTGGTAAATTTTCTTTGTGCTGTATATAGCAGACAGATTAGCTATAAATTTAAGCTATATTAGAATGAAGTTCCATATTGCGCGTTACACGCTATGAGCGGATGGGAGCTAGACCGAAAAAAGTGTAACAAGACTATTTGCGACACCTTAGTACAAGAGCCGATAACGTTAGAAGAACAAAAACTTTAGAAAAGCTGGTTTTTTAATATATCTTTCTTTATGCTTTTCCAAACAAGATTCAAGATACCTGGTTGCCGCTAAACGTTGTCTTTATTAATGCGCATCACACATTTACATGTAAAAATATTGATTAGGAAACTTTTTTTTCAGTAAAACTTTCTTTTTAAACGTTATTAAAAACATGAATTTATCAATGCCAGATAATTTTGTTATTGACAATATATTATTATTGACAATAATGTGCCAGATAATATTCTTTATAAATAAAAATAATCCATTTCAAACCATTTTATTTTATCCTTTGCAAAGAACATAACATTTTAATAACCATTATGATTTTAAGATTTCACCGTAAACAATGAAAAACAACGATAAATGTAAACATATGACTTGGGATTGAAGCTATCTTGAATACATGCGTCTATAACAGGCGCTGCCACAATTATCGCAATCTTTATCATACAGCCAGTGTTGCACCGAACTATAGCTATAGCTAAGTTATTCTAAACTGGTAGTTATTATATTGGGCAGTGTGGCGCGCGAGGGCAGCTTCTGGCTTCACCCCCTAGCCCCTTTCCTCCCGCCCGCCACGATCCTTTCTGGATTAGAGTGCGATTATCGCTAGCGCGCGGACGCATCCAGTAGAGTGCGATTATCGCTAACGCACGCATCGCAAGTTGCAATTAATTATCGCAAACGCGTGGAAGCATTGCGCGTGAAATTACGCTATGTCTGTGTCGCGGCCGCTCGAGACTCGAAAGTGAACTCTCTGTGCGGATCAATTTGTGAGTGATTAGTGAATACATTTTACAACTGACTGGATACGGACACAAACCTGCCGAAACCAGCGATCAGCCTCTGCCAAGTAAGCGTGTATATTTATATTCCATCCTAGCTCAATCGATATACTCTTGGATCCTTTGATTGAGCATATTTCCCGTGATACCTTTGCCCAAGCAAACCGCCAAAATACAGTCCACATCTCTCCTTAGTCAATCAACCACAGACAATGGAGGTGAAAAGAATCAAGTGAGTGGACCACATTCGATCCCCATCAGTTCATGATCCCTCTAGCCGCAATTCCCTCCATAAACATATTATATACAATTTACCCTCTTTCATACAACCAGTGTTGCGCTAAACTATAGGTATAGCTAAGTTATTCTATACATATTATTTTTAATTTACCCTTTCTTATGTCTAAATATAATAAAATAAAATTACAGCTATCTTAACATGGTTTAAACATACTTTTTTTATTTAATAAAATAACAACAGACACATTATTGTTAATAGTAAAAATGTCTGGAAATAATAATTTCATGTTTTAGTAGGGTTTTAAAGTTAGGGAAAAGCAAAACATTCGAAAATTATTTAAAAATCAGTATTTTTGACTGTAAAGGTTCGATATACACTAATAAACGCAACGCCTACAGGCAGCCAGGTAACCCGCATGGTGACGCCGATGCGTTACCGACGTCACCGTAGGGGCGCGGTGCGTGCGGTTTCTATACTAAATTTAAGTGGACTGTATATGCGGGGGTCCTATATTTGATATTCAACTATTGCGATCAGCTACGAAGAGGGAGACAAGGGTAGGAAGGAAACTTGGCACATACCTCGCGGCGCTGCAGTTTCCACGTGGCTAGCCGGCTAGGTGATTCTCGTTTCTCTCCACTGAGTTTTCTCCCACACGACACTTTTTGTTCATAATATATGTCGGCACGTATGTAGCGATGCGTTTATTTCTCACTCGACCATGCGAAACTCAAAATGTTAGCATGCGGCGCGGACACAACAACACTGTGATGCGGCGCGGACAACACTGACGATAGCAGTCGAACTGGCAGCAGTGCCCGCGCGCCCGACGCGAGCGGCGCGGGCCACAACACAGTAATGTACTGGCAGTAGCAGTAGCAGCGGCCGCGCGTCCATCACGCGCGGCGCGGGCCACAACACTGACGGCACCAATGGCGGCAGCACGGACGCGCTACCGAATATAAGTGCCATAGGAGGGGAAGCGGGGCTGGAAAATTAATTGGTTGGGCTTCAAAGTGGCGTGACCTGATCACAATGCGGGAATTTCAAATATATATAAAGCGGCGCAACCACCGCATGTTGTTCGGAAGAACATAAAAGATATAAAAGACTGGCTTATTTAAAATCGCTTTCGAAACCGTTGCTAGCTCTTAGACGAATAGTTACTGGCAAGTGACGGTTGACGCGTCGACGCGTTGCTCATATCTTTTTCATATTTATATTTTTCTTCAATACAATGGAGTGTGAAAAAGTTTTAATAAAAGTAGAAGATAGTTATGTTTATCATAGTGGTAGAGATGATTATTTAATTTTATTTTTGCGTATTGTATATGTGCAGAGTCTATGCGCAGTAGGTTAGTTGTCCTGATAGAGAAAAAGAGAGAGAGAGAGTAAATATAATATATCTACACATCAAATTTTCATTTCAATAGCAAACCAAATCTAGGATTGCATATTGATAAATTAACTTTTATTAACTTGATTATCCCAGATCATTCAGTGTTTAATTTATCACTAATTATTTTATAAATATATTTTATCGTTTGATTTACAATTTAACTGTATCAATTTGATATTTTATAATGTAAACTAGCGGGCCCGGCAGACGTTGTTCTGCCCTGATTATAAAAAAATCCTTGACAAATTATATACCAAAACGTTCCTCATGAATCACTTTATCCACTGGTGAAAATCGCTTGAAAATCCGTTTAGTAGTTTTTGAGTTTATCGCGAACAGACAGACAGACAGACGCGGTAGGGGACTTTATTTTATACTATGTAATGATAATGATTATACTGTCTGTATAGTAAACGTCTCCAAAAAAGGAAAGGAACTTAGTTTCAACCGGGGGTCCATAGACCCCTCAAGCCTATTTTTACATTACCGCCAATATATGTAGGTTAGTTTTTATCTTGATCGAACCCAGTAGATGATGTTACGAACGGGTTCTAGGCTTATTTTAAAAGATCTCTCGCATACCATCTGGGTATATGTTTGAGTGAGTCCCTTGATAGTTTGAATTCACAATTGGAAACCGTAGGTGTGGCTGCAATCGGGTTTTGGGTTTATTAAAATTTTTCGTGTTTCCAAATACAATTGAAATTGGTGATAACCGATTTGGTGCAGACGAAGTTGCACGGGTCAGCTAGTAGTTTAATAATTTATTTATATTTTTATAATATACCCTAGTTGTCTTATGAATAAATAAATAAATGAATGAAAAAAAAGAAACATCCCTACATCTATCCATTAACAGGATATATTCTTAGTAAAAGAAAAAAAATATAATTATGTATATAACATATAACGAGTGAAGGCCTCTCCATATTATCTCATATCTCGACTCATACATTATCATTGGAGCGACATTAAGGACCATCTAACACATTACTAAGCTTATCTTCGGTAAAATATAGTTATGTCCGTATAATATACCAATCTATACAATTATTATAAAGATGTAGAGTTTGTTTGTTTGTTGGAAATCTGAGGAACTATTTAGCGATTCTTAATATTCTGTTACTAATAATATGCTGTTTTTATTAATATAAAACTAGTGGGCCCGTCAGACGTTGTCCTGCTTTGTAGCGCCACTTACCAGGTCCAATTGTGAATTTAAACCACTCTCGGATTCACTGGAACACGCACACAAAATTTCATCAAAATCGGTCCAGCCGTGTTGGAGGAGTTCAGTGACATACACAACACGTACAGAAGAAATTTATATATAAAGATTAAACGAAGACAAAATAATTCAGTATATTTTCTTCTCTGTTTCTTAACGTATTTTCTTTGAACCTTTTGTGTTTAGTACCTACTTATATTCTCACAGACTTATATTACATACTAGCTGTGCCTGCGACTCCGTCCGCGTGGAACCTAATGTAAAAAAAAAAACAATGACTAATAAAATCATCTGAATGTATTAAGTCCATTTAGTTACCTACTTTACTTTCGTACTTAAGTCGCGTCGTCATTCAAATTACAATAACTTATGATAGAGAGAACCGATTTCAATGAAACAAAGTTATTCGAGGATATTCTTTATAATTTTGAGGTAAGGATTTGTGAAGGAGATTTGAGGATTATGATTTTATCGTGGACGCCGTACTGTAGCAGTGATGCATGTGCAAACAGACAGACAGACAAACATTTGTAAAAATAATTGAAATGTGATTAATTATTTATTCCTAAACACCGGCGACAATCTTTTGCCCAAAGTCTAAAAAGTACAGACACATTATTCTTATTATATGCTAAACTTACCTAGCGTTGTTCTCACAGGAAGATACCCAGACACTAAGACTAAGTCAGCACATTTAGAATAAGTATAACAAGAAATTAGTTTTAATTTGTTTCAAATCAACTCTTCTATGTTTAAGACGTAAAATAAAGAGTCTAGTATCAACGCTCTTAGACATGTAGAATAAACGATCTCAAGTTGACTTTTAGTTTTTTTTTGACAAGTAAATTGAAGCGCTCCCGACCTATACTCAATATTATTTCATCATTTAGATGATAAAAACATATGTGTGCATTTATATAAGAAGTTATATCTCTTTAGCTAAAAAAATGACATGAAATGGAATTGATAACGTTTTCATTATAAAATTATAATAACTTTAAATTAATTCTCTGTTTGTATACAGAATTACGTAAGATACCTACCGAAAAGAAGTGGAATAAACTATTTATCAAATAACAATGTAGTTATAATTTATAATGTAAACAAATAACAATACATACCAACAGTTAACATCACACCTATAAACACACTTAAAAAGTTAATAATGTAAAAACAACTTTTATCAAAATCAAAATATCCTTTATTCAACTTAGGCCCTGAGAAGGCGCTTATAAACGTCAAAGCTACCACCGGTTCGGAAAACAACCCAGTCATCGAGAAGAACCGGCAAGAAACTCGATCTGGTTTATCGCTTCATGTTATATATTTTTACAAAACATGAATAGTTACATTCGTTTTTAGCGGGAGCACAGAGAGGGTCGTGATTTCCAGACGTCACCGTCGTTCACATATTAATCCACCCTATAATAAATAGCCTTTAGATATTAAAACCCGCCTGACATGGTTCTTGAACTCACTATCCGGCAAATCGGTAGTGTGTTTTGGGACTTTGTTATAAAACCTAACACTATTACCTAAAAAACTGTTTTTGGACTTAGTGAGCCTGAAACATGGAAAGACCAATTTGTTGCTGTTTCTAGTATTTAAATTATCTTGGTATTTTAGTAGATCACTAATACATTATTATTCACTATATCATTCATACATAATTTATAATCACACGCGTACTATCATACATGATTTCTCCCAAACGCGGCAAAAGAAGTACAATTTCAAAAAGATAATAATCTAAATATATAAAAAAATCCAGGGTCATTATGTTTGTCCACTACGAACTCTGAAACTGCTCAACCCGTCTTCATGAAAGCTGGCATTTATGTATAATTTGGTCCAACTTGAGAGATAGGATAATTTATATTTCGATTAATGACCTCCATATTTTTTAATAACAAATTAAATTATTGTCATTGTTGATTATTGTTATTTATTGTAGTTAAGTAAGTTTAATCAGTCTCGAACAGATGGCGCTTTAAAATAGTTTGTTGATAGAAAACTGTAGAAACACACTTTTATAGATATCTCATAGATGGTACCACACAAAAACTTTAACATAACTTTAATTAAAAAAAAAACCTGAGCCACAGAAACGCGTGGCCGGGTTAGATATTATACATATATTGATTGGACATATTGACACGTGAAGAAAAACTTTGTGTCCCTTATTATTGCCGAATTTTGACCACTAGACGAC
The DNA here is from genome assembly GCA_036509395.1 of Antheraea yamamai. Lineage (NCBI taxonomy): Eukaryota > Metazoa > Arthropoda > Insecta > Lepidoptera > Saturniidae > Antheraea > Antheraea yamamai. The sequence continues at coordinate 2,730,096 of AP028431.1, read as the reverse complement.
TTCCCTAGTATGTGTTAATTGACGCTAGTTCGAGCATATTTTTTTTAATTATGGACATCTTACATTTGCTAACTAAACTGACTTTCAATGATAATCTCTCCTTCTACTTCTTCCGTCCTTTAATCGCTTATTTCGCAAAAGCTTGAAATAAATGATTGTAGCAAAACTCGTTGTGTAACTTATAAGTGAAAGTTTGCTTAGTAATTTTTATAGATAGTTTTGAATAATAACGAAAGTTAGTTGGAAGAAAGTGTACTATAGCGTAAAGTAACCATTTGCACAAACGCAAAGTGTACTTACTATAAAGTGTAATTCTATATACCTTCGTACGTCGTTTTGTCTCTAATACGTGGTAAGATGTTCCATTAAATGGATTTTGTGACGTCCTCTTAGACAAATATTGTGGTCTAACTACAAATTCTAGGGAATAGAGAGAAGAGTTCTTACAACTGAATGGGTTTTTAGTGTCTGCCTAACTTTGGAATGTGTTCGTATATTGCGTGGTAATGTTAAGTCGTTCAATAGAATTGCAGCCATAGTGTAATGCACAGTGGATAGTGGTTTTTTGTTTATTGGTTATAAAGATTGACTGTAGTTTCACCTGGTATTAAGAGGAAACAGAGAAAAAAGATAAAGGCAGTCAAATGAAATAAAAAATACTATATTTAATTTAATTTAGGCCCTAATAAGGCGCTTATGAACGTCAAAACTACCACCTGGTTCGGAAAACAAGCCAGTCATCGAGAGGAACTGGCAAAAAACTCAATCGGGTTAATCCTATTTACATATATATGCATTATATACACACGCACACATATATATATATATATATATATATATGTGTACGTACGAAGGTATATAGAATTACACTTTATAGTAAGTACACTTTGCGTTTGTGCAAATGGTTACTTTACGCTATAGTACACTTTCTTCCAACTAACTTTCGTTATTATTCAAAACTATCTATAAAAATTACTAAGCAAACTTTCACTTATAAGTTACACAACGAGTTTTGCTACAATCATTTATTTCAAGCTTTTGCGAAATAAGCGATTAAAGGACGGAAGAAGTAGAAGGAGAGATTATCATTGAAAGTCAGTTTAGTTAGCAAATGTAAGATGTCCATAATTAAAAAAAATATGCTCGAACTAGCGTCAATTAACACATACTAGGGAAGTCGTCTAGTGGTCAAAATTCGGCAATAATAAGGGACACAAAGTTTTTCTTCACGTGTCAATATGTCCAATCAATATATGTATAATATCTAACCCGGCCACGCGTTTCTGTGGCTCAGGTTTTTTTTTTAATTAAAGTTATGTTAAAGTTTTTGTGTGGTACCATCTATGAGATATCTATAAAAGTGTGTTTCTACAGTTTTCTATCAACAAACTATTTTAAAGCGCCATCTGTTCGAGACTGATTAAACTTACTTAACTACAATAAATAACAATAATCAACAATGACAATAATTTAATTTGTTATTAAAAAATATGGAGGTCATTAATCGAAATATAAATTATCCTATCTCTCAAGTTGGACCAAATTATACATAAATGCCAGCTTTCATGAAGACGGGTTGAGCAGTTTCAGAGTTCGTAGTGGACAAACATAATGACCCTGGATTTTTTTATATATTTAGATTATTATCTTTTTGAAATTGTACTTCTTTTGCCGCGTTTGGGAGAAATCATGTATGATAGTACGCGTGTGATTATAAATTATGTATGAATGATATAGTGAATAATAATGTATTAGTGATCTACTAAAATACCAAGATAATTTAAATACTAGAAACAGCAACAAATTGGTCTTTCCATGTTTCAGGCTCACTAAGTCCAAAAACAGTTTTTAGGTAGGTTTTATAACAAAGTCCCAAAACACATTACCGATTAGCCGGATAGTGAGTTCAAGAACCATGTCAAGCGGGTTTTAATATTTAACATGAAGAGATAAACCAGATCGAGTTTCTTGCCGGTTTTTCTCGATGTCTGGGACTGGGGATAAGCGCCTTCACAGGGCCTAAGTTGAATAAAAAATATTTTGATTTTGATAAAAGTTGTTTTTACATTATTAACTTTTTAAGTGTGTTTATAGGTGTGATGTTAACTGTTGGTATGTATTGTTGTTATTTTTTTTACATTATAAATTATAACTACATTGTTATTTGATAAATAGTTTATTCCACTTCTATTCGGTATCTTACGTAATTCTGTATACAAACAGAGAATTAATTTAAAGTTATTATAATTTTATAATGAAAACGTTATCAATTCCATTTCATGTCATTTTTTTAGCTAAAGAAATATAACTTATTATATACATCTTCTTATATAAATACACACATGTTTTTATCATCTAAATGATGAAAATAATAATGAGTATAAGGTCGGGAGCGCTTCAATTTACTTGTGAAAAAAAAAACTAAAAGTCAATTTGAGATCGTTTATTCTACATGTCTAAGAGCGTCGATACTACACTCTTTATTTTACATCTTAAACATAGGAGAGCTGATTTAAAACTAATTAAAACTAATTCCTTGTTATACTTATTCTAAATGTGCTGACTTAGTGGCTGTCTGGGTATCTACCTGTGAGAACAACGCTTGATAAGTTTAGCATATAATAAGAATAATGTGTCTGTACTTTTTAGACTTTGGGCAAAAGATTGTCGCTGGTGTCTAGGAATAATTAATTAATTACATTTCAATTATTTTTAGAAAAGTCTGTCTGTCTGTCTGTTTGCACACACATCACTACTACAGTACGGCGTCCACGATAAAATCATAATCCTCAAATCTCCGTCACAAATCCTTATCTCAAAATTATAAAGAATATCCTCGAATAACATTTAGTCTTTGTTTCATTGAAATCGGTTCTCTCTATCAAAAGTTATTGTAATTTGAATGACGACGCGACTTAAGTACGAAAGAAAAGTAGGTAACTAAATGGACTTAATACATTCAGATGATTTTATTAGTCATTGTTTTTTTTACATTAGGTTCCACGCGGACGGAGTCGCAGGCACAGCTAGTATGTAATATAAGTCTGTGAGAATATAAGTAGGTACTAAACACAAAAGGTTCAAAGACAATACGTTAAGAAACAGAGAAGAAAATATACTGAATTATTTTGTCTTCGTTTAATCTTTATATATAAATTTCTTCTGTACGTGTGTATGTCACTGAACTCCTCCAACACGGCTGGACCGATTTTGATGAAATTTTGTGTGCGTGTTCCAGTGAATCCGAGAGTGGTTTAGATTCACAATTGGACCCGGTAGGTGGCGCTACAAAGCAGGACAACGTCCGCCGGGCCCACTAGTTTTATATTAATAAAAACAGCATATTATTAGTAACAGAATATTAAGAATCGCTAAATAGTTCCTCAGATTTCCAACAAACAAACAAACTCTACATCTTTATAATAATTGTATAGATTGGTATATTATACGGACATAACTATATTTTACCGAAGATAAGCTTAGTAATGTGTTAGATGGTCCTTAATGTCGCTCCAATGATAATGTATGAGTCGAGATATGAGATAATATGGAAAGGCCTTCACTCGTTATATGTTATATACATAGTTATATATTTTTCCTTTACTAAGAATATATCCTGTTAATGGATAGATGTAGGGATGTTTCTTTTTTTTCATTCATTTATTTATTTATTCATAAGACAACTAGGGTCTATTATAAAAATATAAATAAATTATTAAACTACTAGCTGACCCGTGCAACTTCGTCTGCACCAAATCGGTTATCACCAATTTCAATTGTATTTGGAAACGCGAAAAATTTTAATAAACCCAAAACCCGATTGCAGCCACACCTACGGTTTCCAATTGTGAATTCAAACTATCAAGGGACTCACTCAAACATATACCCAGATGGTATGCGAGAGATCTTTTAAAATAAGCCTAGAACCCGTTCGTAACATCATCTACTGGGTTCAATCAAGATAAAAACTAACCTACATATATTAGCGGTAATGTAAAAATAGGCTTGAGGGGTCTATGGACCCCCGGTTGAAACTAAGTTCCTTTCCTTTTTTGGAGACGTTTACTATACAGACAGTATAATCATTATCATTACATAGTATAAAACAAAGTCCGCTACCGCGTCTGTCTGTCTGTCTGTTCGCGATAAACTCAAAAACTACTGAACGGATTTTCAAGCGATTTTCACCAGTGGATAAAGTGATTCATGAGGAACGTTTTGGTATATAATTTGTCAAGGATTTTTTTTATAACCAGGGCAGGACAACGTCTGCCGGGCCCGCTAGTTTACATTATAAAATATCAAGTTGATACAGTTAAATTGTAAATCAAACGATAAAATCTTAATATATATATTTCTTGTGTGCGTGTGTATGTGACTGAACTCCTCCTAAACGACTGGACCGATTTTGATGAAATTTTTTGTGTGTGTTCGTGGAGATTCGAGAATGGTTTAGATTCACAATTGGACCCGGCAGGTGGCGCTGCGATCGACTTTTAGGATTTTTTTTGTTTTCAAGGCAGGACAACGTCCGCCCGGTCCGCTAGTATATTTATAAAATAATTAGTGATAAATTAAACACTGAATGATCTGGGATAATCAAGTTAATAAAAGTTAATTTATCAATATGCAATCCTAGATTTGGTTTGCTATTGAAATGAAAATTTTATATGTCGATATATTATATTTACTCTCTCTCTCTCTTTTTCTCTATCAGGACAACTAACCTACTGCGCATAGACTCTGCACATATACAATACGCCCGTCACTTGCCAGTAACTATTCGTCTAAGAGCTAGCAACGGTTTCAAAAGCGATTTTAAATAAGCCAGTCTTTTATATCTTTTATGTTCTTCCGAACAACATGCGG
>AP028431.1:2576372-2725204 GCA_036509395.1 Antheraea yamamai | reverse complement strand
CAGATTTTTGGGTAACAGTGTTAGGTTTTATAAAAATGTCCCATAGCACATTACCGATTTACCGGATAGTGAGTTCGAGCATCATGTCAATTTTAATATCTAAAGGCTGTTATTGGGTGGATCAGTACGTGAACTATGGTAACGTCTGATCCGTGCATCCATAAAAAATTAATGTAACTATCTATGTTTGTAAAAATATGTATTATGAAAAATAAACTAGATCGAGTTTCTTGCCGGCTCTTCTCTATTATTGGGTTGTTTTTCCAAACCGGTGGTAGCTTTGACGTTCATAAGCGTCTTCTCAGGGCCTAAATTAAATAAAGTACTTTTGATTTTGACTGTAAAGTTGTTGGAAATTTAACATTTATAGCAAGGATTTAATGTCGTTTCAGATGAATTATATGACTCCTGATCTTAACCTAAAGAAGAAACAATTGAATAATTCAACGTCCAATCCTAATAATACATTAGTATGAAAATCGGACGCAATACTACCCTTACAGGTATAGAACAAGGTCAATGCGTCACGTTTCCGTGAACGCCGTGACTTGTGCAATCGCGCTAAAAGCCGAGCGAGTGGCTCGCATCTTATATGCTTCTCGAGTATCTTCACATAGTACCGACAGCAATAAAATCATACACATATAATTATTTCCCGACATGCCTTATGATAGATGATCTCGTTAAAATCCAAGAGGTTGGTGAAACTAACGCATGTTATGCTCAAGCTTTTGGATTTGAGCGGTTCATTTTAATAAGATGCTTATTTGTTTGTAGTACGTTTGTGTCATATACTTAAAAATCTTAGAGACAGTCGACACTGTTACTAATTTCTAGGATTTATAGATCATAGTTCTAGTGCATTTTAAGGTTCATATTGATTATAATAAGATAAGAAATGTTATGGTAAATTGAGCCAGGCATCTTTCATCTTTATAGAAGGGAAGTCTTGTAATAATATCATATATGTTAGTGAAACAGAAAACTAGCAACAATTTATTTTTACAACCTATAGGGTTTTTCAAGACACAAGTGACGAAACTGTTATACCAGATTAAACACACGTACATAAATATGTGATTTTTTTTAAATTGTAAAATGAAACAAATGACTCGCTTCACTGCTTATGTTAAACCAATGAATGTTGAGTAGGTCATAACAGTTTATATCTATCTATCTTCTTCTATACTATAATAAAACTGTAACAAAGCCAAATCTGTACATTAAATATTTTTTGAAAATTTTGATGGGGGTAGATTATGTTATCGATATAGAAGCCAAAAATAAACCTTTTACAATTTTTTTCTGTCTGTCTTTCTGCCCCTGTGAACGCGCATCACGCTAAAAGTACGGAACTGATTTTAACGAAACTTGACACAGTAATAACTAATATTCCAAGGTTACATTTAGGATACTTTTTGTCCCATACACCGCAAGGGGTTCTCCAGGATAACGAAAGGCAAAAAATTGTAGTTATTGTAACTAGACTTTTTTGCGACACCTTAGTACAAGAGCCAGCAACGTTGGAAGAACGAGAATTTTAGAAAAGCTGGTTCTTTAATATGAATATATATTATGCCCTTCCAAACAGGATTCAGGATACCTGGTAGCCGGTTAACGTTGTGTTTTTTAATGCGCATCACACCTTTACAGGTCAAAATTTTGATTTATAAATAATTTTAGGAACATTTTTTTCAGTAACTTTTAAGCGTTATTAAAACATGAATTTATCACTGCCAGACAATTTTGTTATTGACAATAATGTACCCGATGATATTCCTTATAAATACAATAATTCATTTCAAACCATGTTATTTTTTCCATTGCAAAGAACATATTCCATTTTATTAACCATTATGATATTGAGATTTCACCGTAAACAATAAAAAACAACGATAGACGTAGACATATGACTTGGGACTGACGCCATCTTGAATACATGCGTCTATAACAGGCGCTTCCACAATTATCGCTATCTTTCTCATACAGCCAGTGTTGCACTAAACTATTGCTATAGTTAAGTTATTCTATACATATTATTTTTAATTTACTTTCTTTTATGTCTATATAAAATAATATTAAAATTACAGCTATCTTAACATAGTTTGAACATCCTTTTTTTATTTACAAAAAGTAGCATCGGGCACATTATTGTTAAACAAAAATGTCTGGCAATAATAATTTCATATTTTAGTAGCGTTTCAAAGTTAGTGAAAAACAAAACATTCTAAATTATATAAAAATCAATATTTTTGCCTGTGAAGTTGCGATATGCACTAATAAACGCAACGTTTACCGACAGCCAGGTATCCCGCACGCTGTTTGGAAGAACATAAAAATATATAAAAAACTGGCTTACTGGAATTCGCTGTCGGAGCCGTTGCTAGCTCTTAGACGAATAGTTACAGCAAGTGATAGTTGACACGTTGATTATTTATTTTATCGTTTAATTTACAATTTATCTCTATCAACTTGATATTTTATAATGTAAACTATACTGACTGTATAGTAAACGTCTACAAAAAAGGTAAACGAACTTCGTTCCAACTGGGGATCCATAGACCTCTCAAGTTTTTTTTACATTACCACGAATATATGTAGGTTAGTTTTTATTTTAATTGAACCCGGTAGATGATGCTACGAACGGGTAGTAAGCTTATTTTAAAAGATTTCTAACATACCATCTGGCTATATGTTTGAGTGAGTCCCTTGATAGTTTGGATTTACAATTGGAAACGGTAGGTGTGGCTGCAATCGGGTTTTAGGCTTATTAAAATTTTTGGCGTTTACAAATTCAATTGAAACCGGTGATAACTTATTTGATGCAGACGAAGTTGCACGGGTCAGCTAGTTATTTCTAAAGTAAAGAAAAAACAAACTACAATCGAGGGAACGCTTCATTAGAACCGTTGAAAATAATTTTATCACAAAACTTTTGTTGTAAATGTTCTTTACAAAAACCGAGGAAACTGTTGTGGGTAAGCTGGGGGTGATTCGGTCAAACTAATATAATTACGATCCTCGTATCAGGGCTCCACCTTTACATGAAAACTTTCGGCGACAACACACAGGGGACAAAGCTCTCAAAGTTAATAATAATGGGGCTCAGGGTTGCAGGGGTACTCTGTTATACATCATTTGAGTGGGAAGTTTATGGTATGCCTATTTAACGTACTAGACGGAGGAAGAGACTATGACTTGTTTATTTATTTTATTATTTCACACGTTAATTTTAATTATTATATATCATTTGTTTTTTAAAAAGATGCTTTAAGGTAATTATTTGTTCAAGTTCCTTATTTCGATTCTCTCACACCAAATATTTACGAAGTCATGAACCATATTTTACCCCGATTAGTTCTAAATAAGCTTGCATTACATTACAGAGAAATTAAAATTAGTGAATCATTTTTTTCATTTCTCTGATAAAATGACTCACGTCGACATATTATAATTTAAAGCATGTTTAGAATATACACTCATCAAAAAAGTCTAAGCAACATGTACTAATTGAAATTTTAGGATGGTTCTTCACATTATAACGTTGTATTTTATTTTTAAAAAAAAATCTTTAGGGTTTTAAAAATAAAAAAAAAAAGTGGTTTTTTTTAAAAATTTTTTTAAAAAAAAAAAAAAAAAAAAATAAAAAAAAAAATTAAAAAAATAAAAAAAAAAAAAAAAAAAAATTTTTTTTAAAAAAAAAAAAATATAAAAAAAAAATAAATTTATAAAAAAAAAAAAAAAAAATAAAAAAAAAAGGGGGGGCTCCTCATTAAAAAATAGTTGGTAAGGAAAATTAATTAAATAAATAAAAGAGATTATTTATTTTATTTGGGGTGGTTCCCAATGGAAGGAAATGAAACAAATCGTTGGGGGGTTGGGTTGTGGTCGCTCCAGCCAAATCATTAAAAATAGGGGTGGGGGGAAAGTGCAGGGGGGGGGGGAGGGGGGGGAAATGAGGGGGTGGGGGGGGGGGGGGAAATCGGGGGTGGATTTTGTAGAAAAATATTCAGTGGTTGGGGGGGGTGGATGAGGACGGTATTGACAAAAATTAAAAAAAAGAGGGGAGAAAAGGGGGGGAGAGGGAGGGGAAAAGAAAGGGGGAAAAATAATTTAAATATTTTTTTAATCATTAATCATATAATAAAAAAAAAGGAGGTCAGTTCGTCTGCTTAAAAAAAAACCCCAAAAAAAAAATATGGGTGGGGTGAGGGAATGAAAACAATGAGCGAGAGGATGTGTGCGTTAATGAGGGGCGGGGGGGTAACTGGCATCTACCTTAATTTAGGGTAAAGAGAAAAGGAAAATAAAAAATAATAGAAAATTTTTTTTTATTTTTTTTGGTGCGTGTATATGGTATCTATACTAAATAAATCAAATCGAGGGGGGGGAGGGGGGTGAGGGGGGGGGGGGGGGGGGGGAGGGGGGGGAGGAGGTGGGCGGTAATGAAGAGGTTGAGGAAATATAAGGGGAGAAATTAAAATTAAAATAATTAAAATATGGAAAAAGAAGTTTTTAGGGGGGGGGGTAAGGGGGGGGGGTGGGTGGGGGTGAGTGGGAGGGGGGGGGCAAGGGGGGTGGGGGGGATGATGGGACGGGTGGGATGCTGGGTGGTTGGGTAGGGGTAAAAAAGGGGAAGAAAGAAGGAAAAAAAAGAAATAAAAGAAATAAAAAAGGGAGAATATCAGAGAATTAAAATTTCCTAAATTTCACATCCATAAATTTATATCAATTTAAATTCAATGAAATTAAAAGAATAATGATAAAAAAAAAATAAAAAATTTAAATTAAAATATTAAAAAAAATAAAAGAAAAATAAAAAGAAAAAAGCAAAAAGAAAAAAAAAAATTAAAAATAAAAAAAAATAAAATAATAATAAAAAATAATAAATAAAAAAAAAAAAAAAAAAAAAAATATTAATAAAACAATAAAAAAAATAAAAAAAAAAAAAATAATTAAATAAGAAATTAATTAAAATAATTAATAAAAAAAAAATAAAAAATATAAAATATAAATGTGAGTAACTTGATCTCGTACTAAAGTTGGTGCGTTGTGAACTGAGCATAATGGGCGATAGCGTATTTATATTTACAAATTTGAGCAAGTCATCAAACGGCTTGCTTTATTTAGCCGCTCAATTCACTGAGCAGCTCACTGTATCCAGTGTATTTAAGTATTCATCAAATCTCGTCTGCAATTGCTGATGGGAATTAAGACTTAGACCAAAGATTTGTTTAAAAATGACGTTCTAAAAGTATTCAGTTAAATTTATCTCTATCTATATATAATTATTCTGTTCGTGTTTATGTGACTGAACTCCGCCTAAACGGCTGGCCATTTTTCAATGAATTTCTTTTTGTGTATGTGTATAAGATGCAATAATGGCTTAGATTCATAAATGGAACCGTTAGGTGGTGCTGCGGTTGAATTTTAGTTTTTTTTAAATTATCTAAGCAATACAACGTCCGCATAGCTCGCAAGTTATTTAAATAATTGCAGTTAAAAATAACATACTATTAAGTGTAAAGAAAATAAATTTTGTGTACGGGATTCTGATAAAAAGTTTATAAAATACTATATAAATACTGAAGTCGTATATCAATTTCTAAATATTTTACTCAATAGTTCAAAGTGAATATGAACAAAGACTCAAAGCAAAATTCGTATTTGTAAGAAAAACAAATTTTCCTGTTGAAATCAAGGCTTTAATTGTACGGAAATCGACCGACATCGAGAACAATTTATGAATAGATCAAAAGATGTGTGTGATAGATATTGTCTATAGTTACTGTCAAGCGAGTAAATAAGGATATTTTGTGTTCTTCCAATTTTCCTAGATTCATTACTCAGTTGATAGATTGGCTGTCCGAACCGGTTGCGATGTGAAAAACAACCCCTGTATTTATTTTCTATTATCTGCAAAGTTATTCTTTAACAATATAAGGGAGAATCTTGTACTGATCATTAATTACCTTGTTTTTTTTATACAATATTCAGTATTTTTAATAATATTCAATGAGATTTTTTAAGTGGAAACTTCTTTAGGCACGTCGAGCGGTGGTAGACGGCCGACAAAAGGGGAAACTCAAAACAATTGAATAACTTATATTCTTTTTTGAATTTTCAAATCAATAAATTATTTAAATTTCATAATTTATAAATTGTAATTTTTAACAATTAGTTTGGGTCCCACATCTTTTGTGAATCCGCGTTAGAAATATATATACACTGTTATAAAATTTATTTATTACTCAAACATATGGGTTGCACAAGCTCAATATAAAAATATCAATATCACATGTACAGCGGCCGCTATACTACACGTCCCTAGTCTGACGCAATCGCAATAAACAAGTATGTCGAGGTCATCAGTGACGCGAACCCATAAATTTTTCCCCTACTAAAAATCGCTCCAAAGAAGTTTTCCACTTCAGTAAACGCAAGTTTGTCATTTCAAATACGGTCAGCGGCCGACGCGAGGAGTATTACTTTGTAAATGCGCTTTAGAAGAGGCTTCAACTTAGTTCAATAATCGCCTAATCAACTAATTTTATAGCAAAACGTTTCTTGTGTGAGACAACAGTAGATATCCTAAGTTATATTAAAATAAGAGGTAATTCAGGAAATTTACAATATGAGACCCTGCGAATCATAAAAGAACAAGTTTCAGGAATAGTGTCCGAATATATATTAGTAATAATAGTCTCCAAATACATCCGCGATAAATCAATATATGCTTGAAAAAAGTTAGATAAGAAAGATTTTCTAAACGACCGGCATAATTTGAATACTAAACCAAACACAGATTACCCGTCCCATGTTTTAGATCCAGCTAGAACGATAGAACTTATCCAGGTAATAGTAAAATTATTTTTTAATTTTATTTTTGCTGTCTATACCTAGTTCATCGTTAGGCACATTGTCGGTACGTTATCGACGTGAACTCCGGAGTATCTTAGTCTAGTGTGCCACAGCACAACTACCTTTGATGATAGTAACTTACCTCATAAACCACTATTGTTTGTTTGCGTCTTCTCTCGCGTTAACATAGATTTGACCTCAGGAACAGTACTATACAGGCTGAATGTTTAGACAGTAGCAATATTTATTAAGGATACTCTAAACTCGATTCTCGTTCTAAATCAATTAAAAAAATAGGTAGTAAAAAAATAAATCAAATATTGAATTTGACCTAATTATCTAGAAAAATACAAAAATTATACACAACCCTCAACGCTCAGTCGTCAGTTGCACTCGACGCATACTAGACGCGTGCACCTGCGTGAGTTATATCAAAAAACCGGTTCATACCAGTTTTCGCGCTTTGTTCACTTATTCCGCGATTTGTACGGTAGATAAATATGCTCAACGATTATCATTATTATGGACGATCTAGAAAAGGATGATTATGAATTACTTATTTCATTGAATAGTGAGGTGCGTAACAGGGAAGACACAACATTATTAAGGTGTAGAGAAACAACATTGAGAGACGACGAATTGACATCAGTTATAAACGACGAAATAACACGAAAAAGAATGAGAGAAGAGGATAATATTGGAAACTGGACAACGGTTATGAAGAAGGGAAGAACCGTAACGCAATGCGATGACGAACACAGTAAACTAATCAGTTCAAACGAATTAATCGACGTTAGTGTGGCTTACAGAGAGATTCTACTTAAACAATTTGCTTTAGCTAGATTATTACGAGATAATAACATTTCGGGGGTACACAGAATTAAATATATTAACCCGTATAAAATAATTATGTCCTTTGAAAATGAGACACCGACCGATTTTTTTATAAATTGTAAAACGTTTATAGATCTCGAATGGAGATGCCAGAAAACCTCAGAAGTGGTCATTTCCTATGGTGTTATAAAAAATATTGAAATGGATTTATCACTGCAGTATATTTTAGAAAATATTACATGCTCTGTTCAAGTTATGTCTATGAAGAGGCTCGCCCGAAGAGCCAACGAGGAAGAACGCAATAATATGGAAGATAACAATATGTAATGAAGCCTTACTGTACATTGAATCGTTACAAAGTCAAAAGTTTGTAATTTTGACTGATTCAAAAAGCGCTTTACAACATTTGGCTCGGTGCACCTCGTCGATACGAGGTATTCCGATAGCTTATTCTGTACTAAAATCCAATGTAGCGGTAAAACAGTTATATTCCAATGGATTCCATCTCATGTTAAATTACCTGGTAATGATCAAGTTGATTTATTAGCAAACCTAGCTGCATACGAAGAAATTCCTTTGCATATCACTCCAATGTATACTGACTACTTGTCTCACGTGAGATGTTACTGTAGAGATATGTGGAAGCTATATTTTGATAAGAGATCACTAGAAAAAGGGATCTGGTACAAGACAATTCAACCGCAACCTCATTTCGATGTTCCATGGATCAACTAAAATTTATTAAGTAGATCTAATCTAATAATAGCCCTCCGACTTCGCTCAGGACACATTCCATCAAATAGGTTTTAACATCTTATCAAAAAACGAGCATCACCTAATTGCACGGTGTGTGGTGCGGTTGAGGATGTACACCACATTTTGATGGAATGCACTCAATACCAAGCTTGTAGGAATTTTTTTAATGTTACTCGTTCCATGGATCTAGGCATTTGTAATTCGATGCTGTCAGACCCTCTGTCTCAGAGTGCAAAAATGCTATACAGAATCGCAAGTTTAGCTTTTAAGAATTGATTAAATGTGATTATTGTAGAATTTAATATTTACATGATGTGCTTACGGGACGTCATAGTCGATATGCGACAAAGCCCAAATTAAAGAGAAAAAAAAAACCCTCTACGCTTATATGTTAAAGCACAGTGTTAATGACCGTAGGGTGATTTTAGTTTCACTTGAAAGAAACAAAACAAAACGGTTATTAACTCCGTGTCGCCCATTGTAGCTTTCGGCACCGGTCATTGCAGCTAGGTTTATTACGATTGCGTTTACAATTTTTAAAATCTTAAAACAAACTTTAACTTAGGTTTTCTTAGTTGTTTATAAGTATTTGTTTTGATATTATTATTGTACATGTTAAATGTTACCACGAAGTGTCATATCCTAGAATATTGTGTGTTTAACCTGTCACCTGGTATATAGATGAGAGGTAACCTATGTCGTTTTCTATTGTCCTTGACAACGTGTATGAAAAATTTTTATGATAATCAGTCGTAACAAATAAAAAGCGTGAAAACGTAGCAAACAAAAACTAACTTTCGCGTTTACAACTGGAAATGGCTATGTAGTCCTATCATGTCTGTAGTATAGCCTTTTGTCACTTGTAAAGTTATGTTAAAAAGTAACAAAGTAATGTAGTCTATTCTATTATTATTTTATATATATATATAAGAGATTCCCACCTATATATTGACTCATCACGATATCTCTGGAACCATAAGGCGTAGCGACTTGAAATATGGTAGGAATATTCCTTTCGCCGAGTAGAGGTCAGCTAAGAACGGATTTTACGAAATTCCACCCACAAGGGGGGTTGCGGGGGGGTAATCAGGGCGGGACAACGTCAGCCGAGCCCGCTAGTATTATATAAAAGCTCTTTCAAATACATTTATCATTACGACATTCACGCCAACTATTGTAAGTTAATACACCCATGACCATCGACCCAGTCAAAGCGATAAATTGACAAAATTGTATACTAATCGAATCAACAATATAGGATCTCATAAAATACGATTAAACATACATTATTCCAGTGAAAACTTTTTTAACCGCATTGAGTAAAATAAATATCTCATAGCGAAAAAACTTACTGGATGACTTCAACATGCTACTAAAGTGCCATTAAAATATATTGAAGTCTTTACGACCAATGATGTCCCTGTCCCGGTCATCACTCTGTTTAATCTAACTATATTAAACTCAAATACAACTAAAATATATAAGCCCGGGAAATTAGTAGGTGAAACTAAACAAACGAAGGAACCCCTGGAGTGTTAAACTGAGGCCCTATTAAGTGAGTTAATAAAGGGAAGAGATAAGCAAACATCGTTACATAGCGGAGATCGCATAGAATCTAATTTCAAAGGAAAAACGTTTTAACAGGCCTTATGGAGTTATTTTTTAGGTTTTTCGATTTCATGGAATTATTGAATACCATTGCTATCTTTCCACATAAATTACCTAAAGTAGGAGCTCTAGCTATATTAATTATTAAGTCATTGCAAGCATCGCTATATATTATACTAGCGGGCCCGGCGGACGTTATCCCACCCTGATAATAAAAACATCTTAACAAATTGTATATCAAAATTTTCCTCATGGATCACTGTATTTACTGGTGAAAGCCGCATGAAAATCCGTTCACTAGTTTTTGAGTTTATCGCGAACAGACAGACAGACAGACACGATAGGGGAATTTGTTTTTTACTATGTAATGAAAACAAAGTCGTCTACCACGTCTGTCTGTTCACTATAAACTCAAAAACTACTAAATGGGTTTCCATGCAGTTTTCACCAGTAGATAATTCATGAGGAAGGTTTAGGTATATAATTTGTCAAGGTTCTATTTATTATCAGGGCGAGACAACGTCCAACTGGATCGCTAGTAACTTATAAAAATATTCCTTTTTTAATGTTCAACCGGTACGCGCTTCGCCATAATCTCACCTGATGGTAAGTGACGATGAGGCCGACGATGTATCGCGCTTACCAACTAGAATTGTCTAAATACATTCATTGTGTAATTTATATCGAATTAATATTTGTGAACTCTCAAAACAAAAGCAGGTTTTCTGTTTCAGTGACACTTTTCTAGAAATGTTAATTGTACACTGTGGTTTCGTTTATTTTGTAATATTAACATAATGCCGTGTAAGCACGACCGTTGCGTTGGAAGCCGACCATACGAATGAGCAGTGCGGTGTTGTGACTTACTAACATAACCGTTCACACTTCGTCCCTTCTCGGTTTTTCTCATGTTGATAACTCGTCTTTGGTTCCCGAAACCACACGTCACGTCACTCTGACCGCTTGGCTTATTATTTTGTAACGTACTGTCTGACATATTTTTTATACGATCCTTGTTCCACCCTTAAGGCGCGATGATAGGTAGCTTTCTCAATGAATCCTAACCAGTATTATAATTGCAAATGTTAGTTTGTTCGTATGTAACGCTTTCACGTCTCGTCAGGTCTTACTCAATCGACCATTATTAAAAGTTGCATACACGTTTTCGGGGATGCAAAAAAGGACACTACTTTCAAGAAAACCGAACTTTCAAAGAAAAAAGAACCGGTGCTAGTTTTGACGTTCATATTAGGGCCTAAACTGAATAAATAATTTTTTATTTGATTTGAATAAACAGTAATACACCATACGGATAGATTAATCCATAACGAAGGCGAACGAAACCGCTAGAAAAATCAAATAGGCTGTAGAATGTACGAATAATTCTTGGGATTATCGCATTTTGTTTAACAGTCTCTGGAGATTAATAATATCTGTTTCTGCTAGCTAGCTAGCTAACCCAAAACGCGTTGGAAACTCTCAAAAGGAAAAAAAAACTATTTTAAATATTCTTTATTGGTGCTCCGCTCCTATTGGTCTCAGCGTGATGCTATATGGCCTTCCTCGATACATTAGCTATCTAACACTGAAATAATTTTTCACATTGGACCAGTAGGTCCTGAGGTTAGCGAGTTTAACCAAACAAACAAACAAACCCTTCAGCTTTATAATATAAGTATAGATTGTTGGAACTAAGCGCTAAAAACATCTGTTGTAAGTTAAAAAGTGTTGTCAAAAACAAATTTATACAAAAATGGCATTAAAATCAATAAAGGAATCAAGAAATCGTGTCATACAATGTGTGACATATTTTATGAAGTGAGAGCCCACCGTTAGAGGTGTAAATCCTTAGTACATAATAAAAAGCAAGCTCGTTTAAGCCCAGTCGTCAGGCAAGCCGTTTTAAGATAAAACGGCAATATTAGAGATAAAATAAACGGCTGAGAAATGGCTCCCCTCAGGGTTTCTGAAGGATGACGTATGGTTCAAGTGACGAGATTGCAAATGATTTTTGATGTCTGTTGATAATTATATTTTTTTATACATATCCAGTAACCACTATTGTGTAGGTTTGCAAGATCAAGGGTTTCTAGTCACTAACTAGATGATACTAAATTGCTAGATAAAAAAAAAACATTGTGGTGCATTATAGGCACGTACAGGAAGTGAAACTTCTTTGGCTTATGTGTTTTCAATTATATTATTACTAGCGGGCCCGGCAGACGTTGTCCCGCCTTCATTAAAAATAAATCCTTGACAAATTATATACCAAAACGTTCCTCATGAATCATTTTATCCACTGGTGAAAGCCGCATCAAAACCCGTTCAGTAGTATTTGAGTTTATCGCGAACAGACAGACAGACAGACGCGGTAGGGGACTTTATTTTATACTATGTAATGATTATAATGAATATTATATAGGATTATTGGTAATTAACGTATTCAAGTTGAGAACTGATAGGGATGATTATTTGTGATAATTTTAATCCCCATATGCATTATGCAAAAGTGAACAATTTTTGAGTTATCAAGTTTTTTAGCTTTTTCAAAATAAGTCAAAAATGCAATACCAAAAATCTATTTCCAAAAAAGTATCGATTTTAATCTCATTTTTGCTTCTGATTTATAAAAACGATTAAACACTGGTTATTTATCAATATGAAAATAACAATTATCGGTTCAAATTTAAAAATGCGAGACGAAAAGCAATATTATCTTGAGACTTACTTCCACTAAAATGCCTTAAAAACAAAAAAAAAAACGTTAGGAAACTTGTCTTGCAGATTATTTTAAAAACACAACCGTTTTCTTAGCTCTCCAACAATGCATGACAACTAGGAAGTTATTTCAAAAGAACTGAAAAAAAAAGATGGAAAGGAAGGGAAAAGAAAGGAGGCGGAAATTCGTATTCGAACTAAACTTAAGGTTGTTCTTTAAAATTTCCATATAATTAATTAAAAACAATACCCAATGTAAACAAAACAAAAAATACAAATTTAAAATAAAATTTAGAACCAGTATCAAGTTAGTAAGTAATAACCATTAACAATTAATAGTAAGTAACAATTAAGACATTATGTAATTTAGCATTAAAATAATTCTTGCTCGAAGTGACGCCCCCTATTGCGTACGCAATGATGTATTCTTTTTCTGAGTTGTAGCTTAACTACCAAAGTAGTCAAATTATCCGCATCGCATTCGCTGCGTTTATAATTCCTGTTTATAAATCCCTAGTTTACGATGTTTCGCCTGTGTCATCCGTCATTGACTAATTGGGTGGTTAAGTCAAAACTCAGAAAAAGAATGCGACTTTGCGTACGCAATAGGGGAAGTCACCTCTATTACCTATGTCGAATTACCAATAAACCTGTTAATGAGAATCTCCATTAAACTATATACTATACAAAGTCACGTAATATAAATACTTAACTATACATTTACTTTTTCTCTACACTATTAGATCTAGTCCAATGCAACTACTTTATTCTAACACTGGGCGTAAATTATATACTGAACTGTAGACTTTATATAAAAAAAATATCTGGGACTTGCCTCTCTAGCGATAGTTTTTAGTTGATTATTTTGTCGCTCAGCGATTGATCGCTCCACACGCCAAATTTATTTGTTAAAATGTGGCAGCCGGGACATAGGTGTTTGGCGAAAGACTTTCAACTCGAAGGTGCTAGGTACTCTGGCATGCTTTAGACAAAGCAAAAAAAGACCGTAATGATTTCCACACGATGTTTTCTAAAAGCTCCGGCTTATGTTGAATTCGAACCTAAGGTAATCAACGATATGACCGAACACGCAATTTCAGAGCCATTATCGTTTCACCTGAGTAGAACATTGTTTTTAATTAGGTTTATGCCACTCGCTGATCGCCTGTGTTTTACGCTCTCATATAAATAAGTACGTGCGAATAAGAGCTGTGAACAGAAACGTCCTAACAAATGGGTTTCGAGTTGTTCGGATTTGTGATTGCAATTGTCTATAGACAGGTAATAATAAGGAAAGAATATTGGGTTTTCCTCATAAAGATAATCTTTCGTTTTGCATTATCAGCCATCAGCGTCTCGAGTTTGCTGATTTCACGCATAAATTTTCCCCCCGTTAAGCCCGGTTTCGTTCAGGATGCCAGAGATTGGTTTTTTAACGAAAATGTTAAATTTGAAAAAGATTTCTAAAAGCCAAATAACCATGATACTAAAATGCCGATGACGCTTTTTGGTACTTATAAAAAACTGCTATTTAATCCTAGCCAACTAACTATATTCATTGTTACGTAATAACTAAACATAAGTCGAGCGGACTACGCAAATTAAAATTAGAATATTATCAACATTACTTAATGTAAATAGGAACTTTTTATATGGCACGGAAGTTCTGTTAATTAGCAACCAAATACGATAAAATAAATATTTAATTACGATTCCACACAGCGACAACACATGTCAGAATTGTGAGCGCCCTAAATAGCTTGCTTGCATCTCATGCAATAGTTTTTCGTCATTTACCTAGTCTTGGACAGACAGATATAGCACATTCGACGCAGGATTCAGAAAGGCGTCTATGTTGAATAGTTTGCCCAGAATATCTTGTATCAAGACCTTGATAACACGCCTCAAAGTCAATCCGTAGTCGCTTTTATAGCCAGGGATTACTGTAAATCACAACCTAATTAGTGTATGACCTCAAGCGCATCGTTTCATTCATTGTTTACTCGTAATAAGAAGGTAGACGAGGATGCAGAAGCCAGGGGTACGCGGAACTAGGTACACTCGACTTTCATGCAGTAGGACGTCGTCGAACAAACGAATGTTTAGTTATCCAGGGTTGGAACACAGACATGGAAGAAATGGTGGCGAATTACACTTGAGGTAACGTCTCTCTGTTTGAATTTGTTTGTTGAAGCTGTTAAATGGTATATTTATAACTTAATAGCTGTATTATCTAGATCTATATGTTTTGTTGCATTAAGTAATAATATATGGAATAAATTATAAGGATGATAATGATAATTTCACGAGAACTTATAGATAGTGATTAACTTATAGATCCTTGGTAACTTTACAATGGGATTAAAGGGAGATGATAGAAATATTCAAGAATTTGATTCTTTATACTTTATAGGTGTGGTCAAACGTGGTACATTTGATCACAATTTTATCTAATGTTAAATAGCGATGTGGTCAAAAATGGTAAAATACGCTAAACATAGAGGTGGCTGGCTCTCAAAGGCAGTTGCCGGAAACACACTAACACATGAAATAATTATTACCCAAATTATGTTAGGAGAAACAGAATTCATAACCAGACGAATATTAATTATAAAGGTGCACGAATATAAGGTATAAGTTGAGAGGTAACGAGCAAAACATATTGTGCTGTATCTACTAAGGTAGTGTAAACGTAAGAAGAAGAAGATCAAATTCTGTTTCTATCAATATGCACTTGAAATTTAATTAAACACTTCATACACTTACCTTAAATCTTCTACAAAAGGAGGCGTCGTTCAATATCCGATCGTAGACCTCGAAATCTTGTTTAATTAACGCCCTAACCCTTATCTCGTGTGTAACACCAACAGAACACGTTTCGCTACTCGGAAAAGTAAATACCGATTTGTAGTACGATAGATTTATTGGAATTAATCAGTGAAGAACTTGGCACACAGTCTTCCCAATTATTACCGATGAGATGGGGGAATTTTTGTGGCATCTCAAAATTCATTTTGCTGGTATTATATTCCAGTCAAAGCAACTGAACTATATTAGGTAAAATGCCACCAATATTACAAAATATAGTGGCAAATAATACAACATTGTGAATAAAGTGTCATCACACTAAGATCCTACCAAAAAATGTAGTGAAGAAAATGTGAACAGATGATCAGAGGCGTTTTATTTGCAGAATCTATTCAATTCTTTGGTGCCACTAGCGTCTTTAAGGCTGAAATAAGAAAGTATTCCCTCGTCCTTTGCCAACAAACTCATTGGTTTTTAGCCGGTAAGAGTTCGACATAACCCCGTCTGTACTAAACAGTGGAGGGTGGATATCCTTTTTAGGATTTTGTCAACAAAAAAACGTATCAATACGGCATATTTTCAGTTAAAAAAATTCGTTTTAGATTAACGATGACTTAATAATAGCCAGTTTGGACACTGCTTCATACGACGTAAGATCCAATCCCTACAATGAACCTGTGCTTTTGGTGAAAGGGATTATCCTAATAAAATCATAGTATGAATTTAGGGTTTTTTTTAAATCCGTCTGACTGGTTAAAAAAGTTAAAAATCTGCCGACAAGCACTTGTACTGGTTGCGGACAGCATATTCTAAATTGTGAGCCATTGTAGCAATACTATGGCATAATTTTACTACCTTGTATCGTTTAATTTATTTATTTTACATTCCACATATCTTTGCTACTCTATTTTTTTCACTATTGTATTGTCCGTGTATTTGCTACTAGCTGTGCCCACGACTTTGTCCGCGTAAAACCTTATTTAAAAACAGCGATTAATAAAGTCATCTCAATGTATTAAGTCCATTTACTTATCTACTTTTCTTTCGTACTTACGTCGTGTCGTCATTAAAAGTACAGTAACTTTTGATATTCCTAACCGATTTTAATGAAACAAAGGCTAAATATTACTCGAAGATATGTTTTATTTTCTTGAAGAGAGTCTATCATGAACGCAATGTTATAGCAGTGATTCGTGAAACAGACAGACAGACAGACATTTTTAAAATAGATAATAAATATATTTTATTTCTTTCTTTTCTCATAACCCGTTTGATATCACATTGTTCGCTTTACTAAGACTACCGTCCATTTAGGTCTCTCAGACACTGTTAATTGTGCGGACGGGTTACCGCTTGCGGTAATTGTTGTCAGTAACTTGAAGGGCCTGTACATAAAGTGAGAATTGGGTCACACGATATTTCGTCCCTAATTACAGAGGTGAATAGAACTTTTTCCTTTTTTTTCCCTAGTCACGATAAATTTACTAGAATCACCTTGCTTCGTGACTGGGTAATTACAGTTATATTGCGTTTGTTTTGGTTATATTAAAATTAACTAAGCAATATTCTTTTGGGTACTAACTGAATCTGAAGGGGTGTAGATGTTACTCGTGTCCGCAGGAAGTGTACATTCCCCTGTAAGTGCTTTCCAGGTTGTGCTAAAGAATAACAAATTTTTGGCTGCTGCCCTGTTATAATTGAACCTCGCAGCAACTTATATAGTAATCAATCAATCGATGATAATAAAAGATGAATACTTTATTTAGACATACAATTAAATAAAAAATGGATATGTTCTTACGACAAAAATGAAAATTTCTGATTTTTCAATGTAAAAAATATATAATACTAACTGTAGACGTATAATACGTAAAATAGTCTATATCGACCACCAGGGTCTATGACGACTAACAAAAAAGGGCCCTGTTTTCTAAAAAAAAAATTGGTGTCCAAGACATGCAAATAAGGGTCAACCATAATGTTCAGTAAGCAGATAGTGGATTTAATTTTGGTATTCCACGTACGAAACAATACATGGTATCTATTTAAATAATGTTTTTTAAGTGTGATGTCATATCTAAGTACATAAATGCTAAACCCACCTTTTTAAACATATCTAAAATTGAGGAATCTCTAAAAAAAGTAAAAATTAGACAAATTTATAAACCTATTGCATGTTTCATTTCCTTATGTTGAGGGCGAATAACAGTATGCTTTATTTTATAAAGTAAATTTTCAAAAAAAAGTATTAACCGACTTCAATATCAATCAAAAACCCATAAGGCACTAAAAAGCGGAAAATAAATAGTTTATCAAATTAACCAAATTAAATAAAAGATATGAATATGTGTGCTACCTAGAGATGTATTGGAAGTCGGTGCCAACCAAAATTTCAAATTTGTTCCAGGTAGAAATGTATTACAGAGACGCGAGAGTGGACTTAAACTTTGTACCTATGTAGATGATATGATTTTCGGTTTGCACCGACTTCCAATACATCTCTAGGTAGCACACATATTCATATGTTTTATTTAATTTGGTTAATTTGATAAACTATTTATTTTCCGCTTTTTAGTGCCTTATGGGTTTTTGATTGATATTGAAGTCGGTTAATACTTTTTTTTGAAAATTTACTTTATTTTTCCATTTTTAGTGTACATAAATATATTTTACTAGCAGTGCCCGCGAACTCCGTTCCGCCTTAAGTATATTAAAATATGCGCATTTTTGCGGTATGGTATGCGATATGGTTTCAATTGGTTGTACAATAAGTAACGTTTGGTACGAACGCAACCCTATCTCATAATCCGCGATAGTTTCTACCACCAACTCGGCTACCATCGCTTCACACATAATACACCTTAAGTAATGTAATTACAATGCTTGCGTCATGTTGCAACACAGCAACGAACATAAGCACAAGAAGAATTGAAGAGTTTTTTTTATAATATTGGTGGCAAACGAACATACGGGTCACCTGATGGTAAGTGATCACGGCCGCCCATGGACACCTGCGACACGAGAGGAAACACAGATGCGTTGCCGGCCCTTAAGAAAGGAGTAGGCTCGTTTCATGAAAGTTTTCTTACTTTGTCACGGATCCCATGATCAGAACCTAACCAAATTCTCATCAAACTACCCTTGAAGTACATCCTTTCTAATAAAAAATGAATCATCGAAATCGGTTAGCGTGATATTGAGTTATTCGTCTATTTGTCGTTTACATAATTAATGCAAATTTAAAACTTATACGGTTTTGCACTGGATGCCGTTATCGGAACTGGACCAAATTGAAATGGGACCACACGGGAAGTACCAGCTTTCAAATAAAAAAAGAATAATCAAAATCGGTTCACCCAGTCCAAAGTTATGAGGTAACAAACATAAAAAAAAAAAAAAAATACAGTCGAATTGATAACCTCCTCCTTTTTTCGAAGTCGGTTAAAAATGCAAGTGATTTAAGGATAATTGTATTTCCTTCTGACTTATCCTTTACTTTTCCTTTGGGAACACTTGTTGAGAGATGAAAACTTCCTAACTTCCTAAACTTCAAAACTTCCTAAACTGTGTGGAATTCTATATAATATTGTGACAAACTGTATGAAAACAATTTTTTCTTATAATTTTTATTCAGAGTTTTCACTCTTTACCATAGCGTAAGGTGACAAACTACCAAGATTTTTTACTCCGTTGCATCCAAGGCAATAACTCAAGCTGAGGTCCGACCATTTTGGCATCCCTGAGCTTGTTCTCAAGCGGTTGGGCGGACTAACCGCTCGCCCCATTAGTCCGATGAAGCTGTCAATGCCTAATAGGCCAATAGCGTTAACCAGTTCGAAAAAAAAGTAAGTTTTTCTGTCTAATATACTTATGTATATCATGATAGCTACTAGCTAAGTGCACCAAAATAATCCGTACCACAATACAAAAAGCATGCAATGTTCTCCAGAACCAAATACTTGTGAGATAAGTTTTTCACACAAAAATAAAGTCGAGCCAGTCATAACAACTGTCGCAAGAAGTGAAACCTCAAAACAGTGGAATAACTGTCTTCTCTTTTGAAGTTTTGAATCAATTACAGTATGAATTATTTCAATTTCATAATTTGTAAATTGAAATTTTTATCATTACTAATGATAATGAGTAATGATAATGGTTTATACATCTATTGGCACTCCGAACAATAATTATATACATTTTTGTACAGTTTATTAATTAATGGAACATATCATGGCTGCACAGTCTAAATAGAAAATAGAAATATTACATGTACACAGGCCGCTATATTATCCGTCATCGCTAGTCTAACGCAATCCGCGCAAGCGCAATACGGTCAGTCACGATTACTAACATGTCATAACGCGAAACTATATGTTTATCTCCTGCCAAAAAAATACCGCTATCATAAAGAAGTTTTAACTTCAAAAATTGTTAGTAAATTAATAGGTCTTTACCTATGAAATTGCCGTTCTGCAGTACTGGCCATTTCAATTCAAAATAATTTTTGTTTGGCTAAGAATTCTAATTTCAAATTAATTTTATTTTAAAAACATGGAATTCTTTTTCCAAAAGTAGTCATTTGTTTATTGATTAGTGTTACATTTTCATCGCATTTCAATCTTTTTTGTCATCATGGATACGTTAAAAATTCGAGTAATTATGGAATATGAGTACCGTCGTGGCAGCAACGGGGCACAAGCGGCACGCAACATCAACGACGTTTACGGAGCTAACACTACAAACCAACGCACCACCTGTTATTGGTTTGCTCGCTTCCGTTCTGAGAATTTCGACCTGAAAAATGAACCTCGCGGTCGTCCGAAGACTTTGGTCGACAATGACGAATTAAAGGCGATTGTGGAAGCTGATGATACATAATCTACGGCTGAATTAGCAGCAGCTTTCGATGTTAGCATCAAAACAATATTGGTCCATTTGCGTCAAATTGGCAAGGTAAAAAAGCTTGACAAATGGGTGCCCCACGAACTCAATGACCTCCAGCGCGAAGTACGCGTCGAGACGTGTCTTGCACTGCTCGACAGACACACAAATGAAGGAATTTTGAACCGCATTGTTACCTGCGATGAAAAATGGATTCTGTTTGATAACCGCAAGCGCTCAGCAAGTTGGTTGGATCCTGGTTCAGCACCTAAACAATGCCCTAAACGAAAACTTACCCCTAGAAAAGTGATGGTCACTGTTTGGTGGTCTAGCGCCGGTGTGATTCATCACAGCTTCTTACCAAACAGGGTGAGCATTACTGCAGATGTTTACTGTGAAGAACTGAACACAATGATGGAGAAGCTGGCACATCTCCAACCAGCATTGGTCAAACGCTCGTCTCCGCTGCTCCTGCACGACAACGCGCGACCTCATACTGCACAGCAGACGGTCTCCAAGTTGCAAGAACTGGAGTTGGAAGTTCTTCGTCATCCGCCCTACTCACCCGACCTTGCGCCTACAGACTACTACTTTTTCCAGAATTTGGATAACTCCTAGGCGGGAAAAAAATTCAATACCCGAGAGGCAGTACAAAATGCCTTTGAAGAATTTGTTGCCTCCCGTCCAGCTGATTTCTTTAAGAAGGGCATCAATAGACTGCCACTGCGTTGGCAAAGATGCATTGATTGCATGGGTGATTACTTCGATTAATACAAATAAAAAATACTTGAGAAAAATTCGTTTAAATTTTTTCATACAAAACGGCAATTTCATAGGTAAAGACCTAATATTTTATTCATTAAACATACCCGAATGCTTGAGCATTTTCTTTTTTCTCTTTAATCTCATAGTAATTGATACTTGGATCTACAATTCAGTCTGTTTGAAATAATAATTCTCTACAGATTTATTTTTGTAATACGCTGTATTATGAAGGAAATTACGAATATATATCAAACAACATAATTGATATAATATATATCTTGACAAGGGTTCTAATTGTCAGACGATCCGAGAAGGATTAAGTATCACTGTTTTTCTTATGTTGATAATTTCACAGGCGATTTTCCTTAGTTATTTGCTTCTACTTGAATATTGTATTTTTTATGAACATGTAAGTATGTCCTTATTAATTTCCTTCCCTTTTCTTACTACACAATACCAGTAATTTCAACTCTATGGTGTTAATACTGCTGTGAGTCTATCGCCACGAAGTTTTGTCTATGCTCGCAATAATACATTTATTTATATGACAATGTGATACATTATATATAGTTTTTATTTATCATATATGTAAAATCATTAATGTTATTTAGTATATAATTACAGTTAATTTAGAAAATGTTTGGTTTTTTTAATAATCGATTAGCAAATATTGTACGCTGCGTGCTTATAACTACATGATAGAAATGAAAACACGTGGACTGGAACCAAGTATTACATATATACTCAACCAAGAACCAACAGAACCAAGTATATTCACTTTGGGGTGTAAGGAGTGTCGAATAACATCATAAGATTTGAGACACCCAAGCCAATCTCACCTGCACGTGGTGCACTCTGCTGAATAACGAACGAGGCAATGGCGAAAGCGGGGTGGTAGGGTTTTCCAGCCTGACTGGGTCGCAACTACCATGTATATGGCGAAAAAGCCCGTCATAGGGATTCGCTTCTGCGGGTCGCGTTTCGGGATCAGCCTGTGCATATTCAGCTTTTCACAGCCGGCATGACAGCGGCGACCGGCGATGGACAGTGTGTCATTCGGTGGTCGCCATTGTTTTTGGATTGTACTGTGCTTACCATCATCAGGCATAGTGC
Source organism: Antheraea yamamai (assembly GCA_036509395.1). Taxonomy (NCBI): domain Eukaryota; kingdom Metazoa; phylum Arthropoda; class Insecta; order Lepidoptera; family Saturniidae; genus Antheraea; species Antheraea yamamai. The sequence goes on along the minus strand of AP028431.1, from coordinate 2,702,860 downwards.
AAAAAAAAATAATTCCTCACTGATACGATGGCGCTTTTTGGCACTACCCGAAACTTATAGTTCACTTTCAATGTACTTAAAACAGTTTTCGCTTCAAAAATACATGTAAATAGTAGTGTACCTTCAAATGTAAGAAATACGATAGGGGTTACCTACGCGAATTATCGTATAATATAAAGAAGCAGGTGTTCTAAGCGGCCGTTTATTTAAATCGTAATGAAAAACGTACATCATGACGGAGAAAGTGACGCTTTGAGGTTCTCTTAAAAATGAATGTAAGAAAGTGTAATATTTTTGTGTTTACAAGGCATACGAGTATGCTTGTTTACATTCTATATCGATCTAGTTCCATGCTCAAAGAGTCTTTCGTGAAGGGCCAGGTAAATGTTTTAACTTCAAATTGTGTTTAAGCTGAAAATCGTCTAAAGTAGTTACATTTTTTATTTACTATTTACTGTCTTTCATAAGGACATTAATAATATAGGCCATTGGAGTTTTTGGCGGGATCTTGGAATGTCATGTCCTGGTTTTTGTATTTTATTCATAATCTTGAGTTAGTTAGCTCTATATTTGTAGGTGGTAGAGCCACGCTAAATCTATTACTGAGTTCAGCATGAAGGGGTCGGCTCGCCCGGGGTAGTACCACCCTCTCACAGAAAACCGACGTGAAGTAACAGTGCTTGCATTATTGCGTTACGTTCGGTCTGTGAGAGCGCCGCAGGCCCACCTCTCCTCCCTTTCCCCCTTCCTCTCCCTCCCCACCCAAGCACAGGATGATAACGCACTTGCGACTCCCCTGGTGTTGCAAGTGTCTACGGACGGTGATGATCGCTTAACACCAGATGACCCACCAGTTCGTATGCCTCCTATGATACATATAAAAAAAATGTAATATTGGTGGTGTTTGTGCACAAGTGAAGTGGATGGGAAATAATAGTATGGATTCGTAGCATGGATTCTGACTTAGCACTAAAACTTCCTGGAGAGTTCTAACAAGACGGCCACCATCTTGTTAGTTCATTGAAGTGATCGCATGAAACTTGTAATGTCACTACCTACTCGACAATGGCAGTTAGAATCTACTAGAAGATTGGTTGCCAAAAAAATATATAGTCCATTCAAGTACTGGAAATAAAAGAAGGAAAGAAATAAAAGAAGTAAGAAAAGATTTTATTGTTGGATTTTATATACTCTTAACTCTGGCCTACAAATACGTTTTTGATTAACATAATTTATATAAGCAAAAACTTACAATAGATTGATTTAAATTAATATGTTCCTTTAATCCATACAAAGTAAATATTATCTCATTTGAACGTACCTGGCTTTGTGAATGACGATACACATAATTTGGATCGATTTATTATCTCCCTAGTCTATTATGTTGGGTTAAAGATAAAAATTCGACCTTCCATGTCACCGCTAGTTGAGATTAACGACTTGGCGACACCACCGTTCAGTATATCGCGACATAAACGTACAACTAACAGCACTATCCTGTTTCCATGGCGTATAAACCGGCTCACGTGAAGCGGCATCACTACATATTATAAAACAAAGTCCTCTGCCACGTCTGTCTGTTCGCGATAAACTCAAAAACTATCGAAAGTGATTCATGAGGAAGGTTTAGGTGTATAATTTGTCAGGGTTTTCTTTATTATCAGGGCGGGATAACGCCCGCTGTGCTCGCTAGTTTAAAAGAAATAAACAATTGAGCAGTTATAAGGACTGCTGATAGATTTGAAAATTCAAAACAATGTAACCAGATCTTAAGTGATCACCGCCATCCATAGACACTAGCAATACCAGAGGAGTTACAAGTGCGCTCTCACTGACCGAGCGAGACGCAACAATGCCAGCACTTACTTTACGTCGGTTTTGTGTGAGAGGGTGGTAGTACCCCGGGCGAGCCGGCCCATTCATGCTGACACCAGTAATAGCTTCAGCGTGGCTCTACCATCTGCCTCTCTGCCATTTTGCTAGTTTGTCCCTATGGCATTTCGTCAAAGTCCAGGTTTCACAGCCATACGTTATGCAGAGTATATATAGGTGTCAAAAGTCTTCGTCTTGATTTTAATGCCCAGTTCCTAGCTTTTCATAATATCTTTAAATCAAAATACAATATACTTATGAAGAAGAAAAAAATGTTGCTTATAACCATTTCTAATTCAATTTAACTCGTCGAGCGCTGAACCGTGTGACATACAAATTGCGATTCATCTACTCTTAAATGATTTGGTCGTAATTCTCACGAGGGTAACACAGGCGCACCATTTCGGTTTCCAACCCTCTAAATGGAGTAGATTAAACGCCCTCTATACATTAAACATAACATTATTAAAATATACCTGAAGGTGTCTTCTGAGACTTATTAAATTGTAACGCCAGATAATAGATTTATTCTTTCAAGTCGGTATAGAATAAAACTATGTACTGATGTACATAGGGCAATGTGACTTACTTCCTTATGTTAAGGTTTAAAATATCGGTTTGTACGTTCTTACAGATTTCAGAGTTCAGATTCAGGAAGACCTTTGTAAAAAGGAGTTGAAATTTTTTAAACGTTATGTGTCTTTGATCGTCCATTGTCACAATATCCATAGTTTTGTTTAATAAAACACCTTATGGTATGTATAAAAGACTCAGAATCGGAATACAAACTATAAATTAAAATAAAATGATTCGATATATTGCGCCGAAGAAGGCACCCATTTATCTATATACCGCAGTTTCAACTTAATAGTTTCCTGAAGACACTTCGAGTTGAATAATTTTAAATTGAAACTAATATCCTGGTGAGCCGATGTCGTTAGCTAACGTTGTTTATGCTTTAGGTGTATTGCGTCCCTTATTTAAAGGGGATGACATTTGGGTCCAACTAAATAGTTAACGTTTTTGACAGTTTCATTAAAATGCACTCAATTGACAGTTGGGTTCAACTATATATGTACTTAACATTTCTGACGGTTTTATTAAAATGCACTCAATTGACAGTCGGGTCTAACTACGTAGTTAACATTTTTGACGGTTTCATTAAAATACACTCAATTGCCAGTTGCGTCCAACCATATAGTTAACATTTTTGACAGTTTCATTAAATTGCACTCAATTGCCAGTTGCGTCCAACTATATAGTTAATATTTTTGACGGTTTCATTAAAATGCACTCAATTGCCAGTTGCGTTCAACTATATAGGTAACATTTTTGACGGTTTCATTAAAATATACTCAATTGCCAGTTGCGTCCAACCACATAGTTAACATTTTTGATGGTTTCATTAAAGTGCATACAATTGCCAGTTGCGTTCAACTATATATATACTTAACATTTCTGACGGTTTTATTAAAATGCACTCAATTGATAGTTACGTCCAACTACGTACTTAACATTTTTGACGGTTTCATTAAAATACACTCAATTGCCAGTTGCGTACAACCATATAGTTAACATTTTTGACGGTTTCATTAAAATGCACTCAATTGCCAGTTGCGGCCAACCACATAGTTAACATTTTTGACGGTTTCATTAAAATGCACACAATTGCCAGTTGCGTCCAACTATATAGTTAACATTTTTGACGGTTTCATTAAATTACACTCAATTGACAGTTGGGTCCAACTACGTACGTAACTTTTTTGACGGTTTTATTAAAATACACTCAATTTTACTGCAATAGCTAAATGTTGTGAATATTATTAACTAAAGTAATAAGTAAATTTATAATGAAGTAGCTATCCGTCGCGGCTTTGCACGAATCAACTAATGAAGGAAATCACATCTTTCCTTTGCAGAAATGAAATGGCAAATGAATAATTGAATGTCAATTTGTCAATATTTTTGAATAACCTACTGAATTTTATCTCACTTACTCTTTTACACGGAGATTTTTAACCTAAAGTTTTCAAACGTATTCTTTCATACAACCCTTGTCCTGACAATTACAAATAGAATGAAAAATAACTAGCTAAATAAATGCAGCCGTACTGAAGTCATGAACTTACATACATTCGATAACTGATTTTTATTTATATTATAAATATTTTAATCAATCACATTTATGCCCCTATTATAATGTTTTGTTTATTCTGCTATTATTTGTAACTTGTAATAGAAAAAAGGGGCATTGTAATATATAATCTAGACTAAATTGAGTCGTTACGTGTAAAAATTAGCTAAATCTAATTTTAGCTGTTCCTAATTAATATTTTAGGTTATTTTTCAAGATCTTCAAATTTTGTACATGTTTGATATGAAGGTCATAAAAAAAACTAAAAACCTTAAGGACGGCAAAATTTGAACCTTGTTATCGGTGTATTAAAAGTGAAAATTAAAAAAAAATTTAAACATGTTATATGAAGGCCTAAAATTGAATTTGGCTCGTTTCGAAATGCAACGACAAAATTGCATTTTAGTTGCAAATGTTTACAGTCTAGTTTTTTCTTTTGTTGGATTAAGTGTTAATATTATATTTGAATACTCTATAATAATCTTTAATTCAAACCACTCTATTGTAATAACCGGTCAACTTTTGTCCGAACATAAAAATGTAACTGCTTTTGACGGCTTTCAAAACTCACTTAGTCCAATCATCATAATCAAGGTACGTTATAAGGCGCTCTTGAATAAAATAAATCATAAATATTTTGGTGATTTCTGTGTAAGATCCGTCGCCTTAATAAGTAATTTGCCCTGAATACCCAAGCCGACGTCGACGCCAGTCATTTGTCAGGTGACAAACTGACAATGAATTTAATGAAGGACTTCGTGTTTCCTATTGTCCTTTGTTTAAGCTCTAACACTAATTATTTCCTTTTCTTAATCCTAATTGTTTTCTGACCTGTTTACACTTGAATAGGTATATTTATACCAGTATAGATATATAGCTCAAAATCAAAATATCGAAATTATTACATACAGTTTATGGGGATATCTTTAGCGTAAAGCAAAAATATGTTTCAACATCTTTGGCTAGAGGATTTGCTTCAAGGAATAGTAGAGGACTTTTATTTTAAAAGGTCCCATTAACTTCAGATGTAATAATATAATGAACAAGAATGAATCCTTAATTATTATTATGTAAATTGTCGTAGACCTAAACAAAAATCTTTTACATTTTCATGTACCACCAAGCTTGTGGTAAGGAAAAGATGGTAGGTTCACTTTTAGTAAAACAGCTTACAAATATCATTGTAAAGGCATGTCTGAACTTTAAATCACTTGAGTTAAGGAAGCCCAACTGAAGAAACCAGAAAGGCGGCTGTAACTTATTTTAGGATACCAAAATAACACAGTAAGGTTTTTATATAGTATTTTCTCCATATTCTAATATAGGCGTATGAATAACTAGCATTGTAAATTGAGCAAAATTAGGTGTTTTTTTGCAAAATCAAGTTCTAATTTTGTAGCAGAATTAAATCCAATAATTCTCATATCAGTTTTGCATTGTGCAAATAAACAGTAGAAAGCAAGCTGTGTAGTTGGTATGAGTACATGCTTTTAAATGAGATGTTGTGTATTTTTTTAAATCTCGGGCACTGCTAGTTCTACAAGCAGATACAGAATCCAGTTAACTTCGACACCTTCTATCCCTTTTTGTTTTTTGACCGATATAGAAATGTAGTAAGTTACTATGACAGATACTTCATCGTCTGAGTGATCACAATGATTCAGAATCGCCATGAGATAAAAGCCAATTCTGATAAAAAAGATAATAAAAAAGTTAAGGAATTTTAAACATTTAAGCTGAAACTTAAGTTAATCTATTATCTTAATTCCTAGAATAAGTAATGACATTTTACCATCTCAAGTGAAATTTATTTAAAAGACCTAAAAGTTTCTCCTCGTAGACTTTGCTCTAAGGCTGTACAAGTTTAAAATTAAACTGATTTATATAAATGGAGTTGAGACAGTTTAGACAAATTTATTATAATTGTGCTGTCATATACTCTCACGTTTTAAGAGACACCAGACTGTTGTATTTTTAGTTAACCTATTTACTATGAGACACTTAGGTTATGCAAACAAAGAATAATTGAGATCGTTTGAACAAAATATGTCTATATAAATGACTAGCTTTTGCTCGTGGTTTCGCTCGTGTTAATGAAAAGGTAGCCAATAGCTAATGTAGGTGGTAGAACCACGCTGAAGTTATTATTGGTTTCAGCATGAAAGGGTCAGCTTGGCCGGGTTAGAACTACCCTCTCATAGATAACCGACATAAAGTAACAGTGCTTGCATTGTTGTGTATCGTTCGGTCAGTGAGAGCACCGAAGGTTCACCTCTTCTCCCCTTCCCTCTCCTCCCCCCCTCCCCCCACCCCCAAACACGCTAGTGTTTGGCAACGCACTTGCAACTCCACTGGTGTTGTTAGTGTCTATGGACGGTGGTGCTCACTTAACATCAGATGACACACCGATTCGTTTGCCTTACATGACATTAAAAAAAATACAGTCGAATTGAGAACCTCCTTATCCTAGAAAATCTTATCATGAACGGTTGAGTCCTTGAGTAGTAAGAGGTGTAAAACAAACAAAGAAATTCACTTTCGCATTCATAATATTTGTTAGGAGGACATACTACATTATATTCCTTGTAATTGGTTTTGTAGCATTCGTCTAAATAGCTCTGAAATGTCAGTATTTTTTTAAACGTAGTTGACGCTTATTGGTGTACTTTGAACAATTTAATAATTAATAAAACCGGTTTAGTAATTTTTGGGTTAAAAGGTAGCAAACGTTCAGTCATCCTAACAAACTTTATTGTTAATAATTTTGATAGGATTTCTTTATCATCTAGTAGGATTTGCAATTTGGATTTGCATTTCCATAATTGAAGAGAAAGTAAACTTTACTCAACCGGGGCACGACCACCTTACAAAGGTCAATTAATAAAAAAACGAAAAATCAAACGAGATTTCAGTAACAAATCTTTTATTTATACAATTAAAAACCATACAAAATTTTTCTTATACCGAGTAAATATTTACTTTATATACTTAACGCTATAAAATAAAAAAATTGTGTATTGAGATTGTATGATAAATGTGTCGATGTTCAAACCATAATGTATTTATTATAAGAGAAGTAAATTAAGATAAATCATGTATATGAATCGAATCTCTAATACTATATATGTAAAGGGATATAATATCTTCAAAACTTCGCAACATATAAGTCATTAGACAAATTTTCGCTGAGGCGGAATTAAAAAAAAAGAAATATTTAATTTCGTAGGATATAAAATTGAATGCACCTTTGTTAACTAGAGTTCATGTATATAGTTACATAGAAATAGGATGATAAAAAAAAAACAAATTACATTGAAAAATAACTCACGCGATTAATATTTACGTGCATAATGAAAAAATTTACAAAGCGAAGGTTCATTTTAATTCAGACCATTGTGTGCCCATTTATATACCGTTCGAGCGCTGAACTTTCGAGTTTCAATAAAAAACAATATTAAAAGAAAAAATCTTATCGAATTAATATACGTCTGTTTAATTTATTACGTATTATTAAACAAACTTGCAGAGCGAATTAAATTTAATTCCATATTAAATTTTACTTCAAAAGTTTTTTTTTTATATTCATTATTGAAAATATATCCACAGGGGCCATAGACAAAAAAAAATGAGTCTATTTATGTTTCAAAAACTACATAAATATTAATTATTAAAAAAAAGTAAGTTACAAGTTTGCGTGCACAAAAAATATAACAGAGTATTTGATACTATTACGCCTATAACTAAATAAATAGAACGAACTAGTATTTAATGCTTGGTAATCGTTTCAAAGAGATAGCAGGCTTCGGTGAACTAATGTAACATAGACCACCCACAGATGTTATTCCAGTCACGTCCGAAAAAGCTGAGTAGCTAAAAATAGTGATAAGCATAATGCATAACTCGACAACATTGGACAAAGCACGGTGACTAGCTCATTAGAGTACAACTACGATTGACAGTTGACACAAATCAAAAAAACTCATTTCCCAGTTACGAAAACAAGTTTTTTGTGCGACAATTAGATTTTTAACAAAATTACGTATGAATATGCGAACGTTGTGATTAAAAGTATTTATTTACAACGAAATGCAGTTTATTCTATAGCACTGTTACCGGACGATTGATTCTAATACAATATCCATCTAACATTTTAATATTAATTAACTCTTCCGAGATCTACTAATAAAAGAAATATTAATGTGGATTTTTTTACGCTCAGAAAAGTTGGATTTCTATGGATCGTTCTTTAGTAAAACTTGCTTCTTTATGTACAAAACCATACTTATATTAATAGGTATAATATGAAAAAACTTTTCTCAATTGTTTTACTTGAAAATTTTATCCTAATAAGTTTCTTTCTAGGTCATAAAATTTTCTAAATTTAGAGGATAAATTTCCTGATCTGGCAGCAAGTCAGCTATACGCAAAGCCGATGTTACAATTATACATTAACATATAGTCTTTACGTAAATGTATTTCTTAGATTAATAACGAAATGATTAATAAAGTAAGCAATAATCCTTAGTTACAATGATATTATTACCAATTTCGTTTGGCGTCAATAGAAAATACAAAAACTCTATTATACAAAACCCAAAAAAAAAATCATAAATACCTTAGACTAATGACTATTTCTTCATCTTCGCTTTAATTTCAACGGTTTTTTAATCCCCAAGTAATTATGTATATACATAATTTGTATTATATAACATTTTAAAAACGTGTTATGGTTCATTAAATTTTCGGGAATAAATTACGAGTGGTTTGATTAGAGTTGCCTCATTACATAGAGTTTCTTTTAGATTGTACAATACCAGCAATCGGGGAGAAACGAATAAGCTTGCCACTGGGAAATCACTGGATCAATCGATTATTGAGACTCCATCTGTCTTTAAGTGATAAGAGTTACTTGACAATGATCGAGTGTTTTCACCCATTTGAGCGAAGGTTATATCACTGTTTCCCCTTACGAAATTGGGTTTACGTCTGGAATTGTAATTTCGTTTGTTGGTTTTAAGATAATAAGCATTGTTTGAGATTTTTTTGTGGTATTAAAAAGTATACATTCTGTTTTATATTCCTTTAATCATTTAGGGCATATACTGATAAGAAGTGAGACTGTCCAGTATTGCTACAGTTCCGTTGTTATTATAAGAAAAAATATATTAATATAATATGAATTTATTTAAGAGAAATGTATTTATTTATAAATGTTTATATAGATAAAACAGTTTTGTATACAAAAAAAAAAACGTTGAAAATTTAGATGACAATACGTCGCTTGTACTCGAAGCAAATACAGTATAATAAATCTGAAAAAAAAGGAGAAATCCATTAGTGAGTCGCGTCATACAGCGAATATCTTAAAATCGTCTATCTCTATAGTTTTTATTAAATTTCATTTCGAAATAATTGCGTAGTACAAAGACGCTGAAAAGATTTTTTATAAAAAAAAAATTCAAGCGACATAAATTAAAGTCTCGCGTTTGAGAGCGTACAATCTATGTCTTGTCTGCCAATATGAAGCTTGTAGTATTAATCTAGAGTCTATTTTTGTGTAGCACGATACAGTTATTGCACTGTGCTTAATTGTAAAGAGAGTACAAATCAAAAACAAAGACGACCACTGAGATGTATACAGTCCATCTGCTATTGTTACTAAAAGACGAAATAAAGAAAAGAAATAATATATATTTGTTGTAATACATAAACAAATCCCTTATAAAAAAAGCATAACTACAAAAATATGTGTAACATAAAATAAATAAAAAGTTAAATATTACAAACAACATATTAAATTGTGCCATAATATTGGTACAATGTATTGTAATTGCAAAATTAACTAGTGCTGGTTTTAAACTCTGATCAAGAGGGATTAAAAACCAGTAATTAAATCATACATCATTCAATCATTAAAAGTATATAAATAAGTGCATATCATTACATAGTACAAAACAAAGTCCCCTACCGCGTCTGTCTGTCTGTCTGTTCGCGGTAAACTCAAAAACTACTGAACGGATCTTTGTGCGGTTTTCACCAGTGGATAAAGTGATTCACGAGGAACGTTTTGGTATATAATTTGTCCAGGTTTTTTTTATAATCAGAGCGGGACAACGTCTGCCGGGCCCGCTAGTAAGTAGATATATAATAAATACAGTGATAAATACGTATTTAATAGACGAAGTAAGTGACATGAATTAAACAAACAGTAATAGAATTATATAGCTGAGACGTCCAATTATAGTTTTCGGAACACACCTTGGAGTTAAGTAAAAACATTCTTCATTTGTTTTTAAATGTACCATCTTACAAGTAATCTATATATAACTAGCTGATACGAAAGCGATTAAATTAAAATAAAATCTTTTACATAAGTATATGTTAAAAATGATATAATCTGTTGTAATGAGACAACTACATTGCATATGTACATTTGTTGATGTAAGTCTCTCCATGTTTAATCTTACAGAAATGATACAGTTTTCAGTATTCTTCTGATTAGTCCACTCACAAACCTGTCACCAAATCTTCTTTTTACCTTTATCGCACCTAAGTAATGTCAGCACAATATGTTTTCCTCTTCCATGCTCCCACATATCACTTTTCAGACAATCCATCCTATACCATTTTCAGTCTTCCTTTATTCTAATATCCGTCCTCCTTCAAACTCAATACTTTTCTAGTTACATGACTTTCATCTCTTCTCATAATATGCTCGTACCATGGTAAACTATTACTCAGCTTCTCTGTGATTGCTGCTATTTTCAAATTCATTCCTAATTTTATCCATTCTAGTTACTCCACATATCCATCTTAACATTCTTATAGCTCAATTAATCTTTTCTCATACAATTCTTTCATTATCCCTATGTATTAAACCCTGTCACTAAGTATCGATGCAAGGACAGCGTACGTAAACGCTAGTTTATGAATAGTAAAAGATCAAGGGAAAACATTTCTCACCTCAAAACACTTGTACTCTATGATTTTCACGATCGCATACAATTATGTTTCCACCAGACATAACAGCTATGCCTTCCAAGCCTTTGAACTCTCCGTCGCCGGAGCCCCAAGAACCGAAAGCTCTCAGGAAGGTGCCGTCAGGGTGGAAGATTTGGATCCTGTTGTTGCCGGAATCAGCCACGACAATGTAACCTTGGTCATCCACGGCTACACCTCTATTGAACAACAATAAGTTATTTAACATAAGCTCTAAACCTTCATCGAGTTCACCTCTTGTTAACTGATCTTGCTAGATATGATCATCTTTAATCAGTTATAAACAGTTTTCCTGTATTATTTGTCAGTTACTTGAAGACTAAGTAGAATAGAAAAGAGACATGTGATCATAAAGAATCTTATATTCTCTGTAGAATGATACAATATACAAATTATGCCCTAAAAATATTACAGGATGGTAAATACATGCTACTACTACAGTACTTCCATTTCATCTAAATATTTTAATTTATAATTTCTTAATACTCATCAAAAGTGTCTTTCCAAGTCACGAGTTTAGCCACCATAACATATACTGTATTTTTAATAGTTACGTGATATCAGTAAACATCGGAATAAATAAGTCTGGACTACACGTGAAATTAGTAATTTCGTTCTTGAAACGACAAACCAATAAAGCGCGCCTGAAAAACATATTTTATTTAGGTCGTATGTTATTATAGGCCCGGAGAGATGTCGGCCAAGGCGGCCGGTCAGACGGCGATAAAAGCGTTTCTGAAGGAGATTTACAGAATTTGTGCCAGGTTTATTGGCATAAATATATAAGCTCTTATTTTTTATACAAAGGTATATACAAGAAAAATTGCCACATCAAAATGGTAGGTTGTAAGTACCATATACACGGTATAAAATTTGCTTTAATGCGTCCGTTCAAAGGTCATACAATTACATAAGCCTGTAAAAGATTCACTGTAGGGCCATAACTCTCTTCCGAAGGAAGGTGTAGGCACAATCACCATGTCAGCCCACTACGTATTGGAAATTTGAAACTTCGCAAAATCCACAGTGTTATATTTTTCCACATACGGTGGTACTATAATCCTGGTAAACTGGTTTCCTTGATTGACAGCCAATAGTTTTACCAATTTTAATGAGTAAATATACGCAAATCCCGAAAAATTAGTTAGTGGTATTCCAAAGTTTAATCCTGCGGACATCGAATTAACATTCCAACGGTCAAACTATTCGATCACCACAGTTTATTTAGATCAGCTTAAAACATCATCAGATCAGTTAAAAGATCAGTTTGAGGGTTACCTATCTCTCGCTAACGTTGATTTTTCACCGAGCTACACACTTATCAAATTAGTAATAAAGCATGGACACCATTCAATATTATTTGGAATCTTAACGCTTAATGTAATGGAGTTAATTCTCTACAAACAATAAAGTATAAAGTTACGTCGCGCAACAAGTCCTGACTTTAATCGGTACTAAAGCTGTACAAGAAGACCGACCGACCATACTTAACGGCCTATCGTTGCCAGGAGGCTCTCCACTAACGTAAAGCAATATTACAAGTTATTGTTTAAGTTATTTAAACTCGTCTTTAAAGTATTCGTCCAAGTCGCCCCATAAGCATTTTTGAGTTGGCTCCGTAACAAGATTTATTGGAGCGTAAATAAAAAAATAAACATTAAGGAGAGTTGTTTGAAGTTCTGAAGTTTAATTCTTTGCTGAGTTTAAAAATTTTATGTTGATACTTTTTAAATGATATATATTTGCGTTCTGATTTACTAGAATTTTTATTATCGTAAAATATCACTGTTAGATATAGTTACTGTAATATATATCAAATGGAAAAAGGACTCTGTTCAATATTAAATTGTAAGGGTCCTATTTCTACATTATTTTTTTTTAATTATCGCAAAAATATTTGCATTTAAGTAAACTTTCAGATACTTTATTCTAATTACCTTGGGAACTTAAATTGACCATCCTCAGAGCCTTCTTCGCCAAAGGATGAAAGCACACGACCGTTTACATCGAATACTTGGATCCTATGGTTATTCGAGTCGGAGACAAGGACTCTGTTAGTGCTGGAAACGGCGATGTAGTGGGGATGCTCGAGCTGTCCAAGCTTAGAGCCGAATGAACCAAACTTGCCCACGAACGTGCCATCAGATTGGAACACCTATAAATATTTAGTAGTGTTGACATACTCACGTTGAAACCATTGCTTAATCGTTCTTAATAAATTATGACAATCTAAACTATAGACTTCTTTATAATTTAATGCAAACATATTAAAAACATTAAATTATATAAAACAAAATCCTTAAAATATTGATTCATCATTCAAACATTCATCATACTGGTTTTCATACCAGATCGATCATTAATATTCAAGTATTTACATGTTATATATTTAGAAAGTAGCTAGTTGTAAGGAGTAGAAGACTGAAAAAGGTATAGATGGATTGTAAAAAATGATATGTGTATAAAAGGTGTGAATACTGAAATGATATCTGACAAGGGAGAGTGGAAAAGGAAAACATATTGTGCCGATACTACTTAGGTGGGATAAGGGTAAAAAGTTGATGATTAATAGCTGGTTTTAAGTGTCTGATCAATCTCTCCTATGTTACTTTCAGATGCCTAGAATTATCATTAAATTATGATCCATGTGTAAATGCTTCAGGGATATAATAGCACCAGTGAGCTACACTATATTGACATTGTATTTGATAAATAATTCAGCATTGTCCTTTATTTATTTTTTAACTTTTCCAAAACTCGTAGATCAGACATTTTATTTTACTTATATTCTGACCTGAACTCTGTGGTTTTCCTTGTCACACACATAAATGAATCCTAGCGCGTCCGTGGTGATACCCCATGGGTAGTTGAACTTGCCATCCCCGGTTCCTTGGCTTCCGAATGCTCTAAGGAACCGACCTTGAGGGTCGAACACCTGTGTAGCGACAAAAGAATTGCATTTAAAATTATTATTTTAGAGTCACAAAAGTATTGTAAAAATTAGTATCTAAACGTAGGATCTCTTTCGTTAAATTACTAAATATTTTCGCTTTATCTACCTTTAGTTTTACGAAGTTATAAGAAAACTGAGTGAATTTATTCTTTCAATCAAAGCCAAGAAGATATTTTGAAAGAGTTCCAAACAAAATTAAATCTAAAATAAGTACGAAATCGTTCAGTTTCTTAGAATATCATCATTAACCTTGCTGATGTAGAAGATTACCCTTCAGACGAAGTTTCTAAAAAGTGAGAATCGTTATAATTCATACCAAATCTATGGATTTTACAAGTTTTGATAGTTATATGGAATAAAACATAAATCAACTAACGTAGTATATTTAATTGTGTATGAATTAATCATTACATATTATAAAACAAAGCCATCTGTCATGTCTGTCTGTTCGCGATAAACTCAAAAACTAATAAACGGATTTTCATGCGATTTCCAACAGTAGATAAACTGGAACGTTATTTTCACGAGGAAGGTTTAGATTATAATTTGTCTACGTTTTTTTTTATTAACAGAGCGGGATAACGTCCGCTGGGCCGGATAATTAAACACAAAAGAAGATGAAATGAATTGTCATGTATTTTTTTATGCCAAAGGGTAGCAAACAGGCAGACGGCCCGTCCGATGATAAATGGTTACCGTTGCCTAAGGATAACTGCAATATTAGGGGCAACACTGTTATATTGCTAACCTTGAAAAGCGTATTTCAATCCCTTTTTGAAGAGCCTGACGTCACAACCCTGATGGAACACTGTACCTAATAACTCATTCCATATAAAATTGAGTTTGATATTGAAGTAAATGTCACGGTATACGAACACGTCGTCTGTTCGAACCCCGAGGGAATACGACTACATCTAATTATGGAAGAAATATGACGTGTACGACAAGATAATATAGTTTATGTCCTTAGAGAAACAATCTCACAGTTTCCGCGAGCCCCTGACCGTCAGATGTTTGGCCGTGACTGACACTAATGAATAAAACGGAAGACAAATAGATAGGAATACAAGTGTTCGTCCTGGAAAATAACTTGAATAGTTTGGAACATGGTTTACTGGTTTGGTAATTCTTCAATTAATCTCTGATGATTATTCTAATAATGATGTTAAATGGGTTAAGTTATAATAAATTACAACTTTTCATTCGTACAGTTATTTTAAATGTAAGTTTTTCAAAGCAAATTAAGTTTCTACCTAGAATTATCAAACTGAAAATTAGAATATTAATTTCTGAACTTATCTTCTCAGAAAAATGCATATCAAATCCGTCTTTAATTATTCCACGTATAACATAATTGATTCAGTAAATTGTTTTTCTGTCGATATCAAAGTTTCTGCTAAAACACTATATTTAGTGCTTCGTTGGAAACTTTGATATTAAAAATTTCATATTTACAATATCTGTAACACAAGTATCTATTTTATGTAATCTATCCTTTGTATGTAACTCCCATTGTCATCAATAACCCTCTTAAAATGAACTATTTTGTATTGGCAGATATGATAATAATAGCGTAACTATACCTAAAACTCAACTTGGTGTTGATCTTTTCAATATAGTATTGGGTATTGGAGACGTTTATATAACTAAATAGAAAGGTTAAATACCGCAGTTTAATTGAAAAACTCTTGTAGAGCTGTATAACAACAGCTGCACTTGAAACATAGGTTCAAAATCTAGGCACATATCGAGTACTATCGATTGTTACAAGTGTTAAAACTTTTAATAAGGACAGTGCTGTATCCAAAACAACTGAAAATAAATCATGTTAGTAGTTTGTCCAAACTTTAGAAGATTCGGCTACATTACCTGTATGCGATGATTGTATCTATCAGCTATAATATATTGTCCTATGCGATTGACAGCTACGCCGGCGAGACAGTCAAACTCGCCTTCTCCACTGCCATATTGTCCGAACTCCTTCACGAATATACCATTGGAGTCGAACACCTGGTAAAGTAACATTGATTTAGAAAAACCAAAATTTTGTTGTAAATACATGCGACTATGGGCATCGTCATTCCACTTTGATATTTGTGAGTTTTGGTCCTGCACATATTAGACCATAAACCTTGTATTGCAAAGACAAATTTCACAGAAGGGTTGGCTTTTTTTGGATTTCCTCGATACAATTATCTTTCTAGTCATACTAGCCGTATGCCTAATGACAATTCCCCTCGATAATATCTCTGTCAACTTAAAGCCTTTAATAGATACATTTTCAAAAACATTCTCTTGTGTAAAACGTCATGGCGCTACATTTAATTTATTTGAAATATCTTAAGAATTCTGTTAGGGAATTAGTATCAACAGCTAACATTGGAGTAAAGTGAAAGATGTATAAGTAACAGATTTTGTTAGACATAAATGTGATATTATTTTAGAAAAGATTAAAACTACTAACTCTTTTTTTCGTCAAATAAAAATGATAACGTGACTTTGAATAACATGAGTTTCATTAGATTTTTGGCACAAGGTCAAAACTGACATTTCGTGTGAATACGTGTCATGTTTATAACTCAAATACAAACATTGGTGGAAATAACTATGTGATAAGACTTGATGCGATTTCAAAACGAGAGTTGTGGGTTTAATATTCAGAATACTATTAATTTTAAATCAATAATAAGAACCATTTAAAATGTCATAGTATAATTAACTTACTATATTACTACTAAAAAAACGAACAAAAGGTGACAATGGAGAGCTTGAGGCGAGCATTGATTTTAGATCTTTGGGAGGAAAGTTTAAATTAAAAGCTATAATAAACTTACTGAACATATTTAACGATATCTTTAAATGTCATGTTTTGTACAATCATTTAACTTACTTGCACTCTGTGGTTAGATGAATCAGCCACGACCATAGTATTGTCGGGGCCCACAGCGATACCACGAGGCCAAGTAAAGCAACCGGGTTCGCTCCCCCGACTCCCCACGCTGAATTGTAAACGGCGTTTCTGCATGTACTGGCTCCTAGGGGAGGAACCTGCTGCTGCGAAACCTAACACCAAAAACATATGTTAGAACATCAAATTATAAATGTGAAAATACCAGGGTATGAAGCACCAAACCTATATACACGCCACTCATTACTCTAACCTGCTACCGCTGCTGTAGCCGCCGTAGGGGAGATGGGGGAGCCTGCCGCGTTTTTTGAATCGTCATCAGAACTGGCAAGCTCGTTTGCCGAGCGCAAAGGTAGCCCGAGAGACAGGCGACGTGAAGTGCCCGACGAAGTACTACCGGTGTCACGTTCTTTGCCCCGCGAACCGTATTTATTCTTCAAGTATCTGGCCCAAGAACTAAGAGCTGCTCCATCCTTTTCGGTCGCCACCGGGCGCTCGGGTGAGCTTTCTCTAGATTTAAGCGCATGCGATGATCTGCTTCGAGATAATTCTGAACCTCCAGTTCCTGAGCCATAGCGAGCCGCTAAGTATGCCGATGGCGACGCTGTGGTAGGCGATACTGGTTCATCTAGATCGTCATCATCTCCAGTTCCAAAGCCCGTGTGGCTGCTTTTGCTTCGAGCTAGACGATTACGTCTCTCCTTTAGAGCAAGGTATCGCGAACGAGCTGTTGGATATTTTGATTCATCATCTATCGACGACGTCGTTTCTTCTTCTCTTGGCTTACTGCCATAACGGTTACTATAGGAAGAACTCGTTCCATATCTTGGAGATGGTTCTTCCTCCGTTTGAGAAGTTTGTCTTGTACGGTAACGCGACTGAGTTGGTGTTTCTTTATTTTTATTATCTTGGGCGTCGGTACGAGCATTATTGCTGCGTGCAAGTAACGGTCCTATATCGCTTCGAGCCATCGCCTGGCTCTCGGGCTTCCTTGGCGGGGCAGGCTCCTCTTCGCTCTCCTCTGACGAGTCGGTTTCCTCTTCAGAGCTCGTATCGGAGTCTTCGTGTGCCGGCTCGGCGGGCGCCGGGGCGGGTGTAGGTCTCTGAGAACCGATGAATCGGCTCTGGACACGTTGTGCCCCACCGACTGTACCGTTCGTAGTAACCGGTGCCGATCTATCAATGCCTGTGGACAATAATCGAGATTTTGGTGTTGGTGCTTTACTGCTGTATTTCGCCTTCAACTCTGCGATGCTTAAAATCGCACCTGTGTGTTTTACCGCCGAGCCGGAGCTTTCAGTTGATGCGCTTGATTCTGTACTAGGAGCGCGTGCGGCTGGTCTATGGGGCGTCGGTGTATCGGAAGCTGACGGTCTTCTTCCTGTCACGGTTGGCTTTTGTACTGGAGCAGGTGTTTTTCTTGTGGTTCGCTGCAGAGATCCAACAGATTCATCGGATTCGCCATCACTGGACGCCTGAGAAATACATTGAAATTCGGAATGGATACCGTAAAGGTTTTGTAGTATTGTCGCGATGTGTTTATGTGTGAATGAGATATCGTGGAGTGTACATTATGGAATGCTGTTAGTTTTTGCGTTTTCTTGTTAGTATCGATGATGTTTCTAAGTTCTAGGTTGTACTGCTGCATTTTATTCATCTTTCTCTTCTTCCCAACTCACCTCTCGAGCTGGTGTAGGTGGTTTACGAGCTATTGAGCTTCGTTCTTCTTCAGCAGCACGTGGGGCTGGGCGTTCAGGTTCTTGGGATGAAGCTGCCCCTTTGTTCTGTCTTTTTAGTCGAGTTATTTCATCATCTTCGCTTTGCTGTCTTTGTGTAGGTGGCGGACGACGTACTTGAGGTGTTGGTTGGACGGGCTTTGGTGGCGGTGGTGGCTCCTTCTTTTCTTTCTTTTTACCACTATCTACGTCCATAATCCTCTGCATCACACGTGGACAGTCACTGAGACGGAATATGCCACTAAGAGGACCTCGAGTCGCATCTTCTGTATCAGTTACTTTTTCTTTTTCTTTTTGCTGTTCTGCCTTCACAGCGCGGCTAGTCTGTTCCGTATCTGAGTCGTTGTCTTGTTGGTGACTCCTGACGAAACGAGAACGGAATCTTCGAGAAGGCCTGTGTTCTGACTCATACCCACTATAATCATCTGTTGTCCCGTAATCTCTAGTATGCCTTTCGGGTGGTGGAGGTCTACGTTCTCCAAATTTACGACCGCCTAGGATTGGTTCATCATTATCGAAATAGCTCTTAGCTTCCTCTTGTTGACGAAACTGTGTTGCTAAGCGGTGATCACTCTTCGACCTTGTAAGGCCTTGACTGGGTTGTAGCCCACTAGAATAAGCGTTAGGTTGTGTTACATTTAATTCTCCATAACTAGCAACGTGCATAACCAGCTGATTAGGGTCGTGTGTCATAATAAATCGTATTCTGCGATTATAATCACCAGCTTCGTAGTCAAAGTTTCTAAGGAATTCAACTGTTTTAAGGAATATTTCTTTAGTATCCATAAGCTCGGTATCCTCCCATTCGGTGTCATCATTCATGTATTTTTCAGCGAGGTCACAATTACTTTGTATATTACTTAATTCTAATTCTAAATTATCTTTGAGGTGAGTGAGGTTCCTGAGCTCAGTGGCTAGATACCGATCTACTTCGTTTCTTAAGAAGTCGGTTCTATCTTTTAGAGCTTTGGCTAATCTTTTGTGGATTTCATCAACTTCACCCGCTACTGCTCCACAATTTGTTTGTAAATTCGTGGTGTTCCTTTCAACGACACCTAATATATCTTGCAACCTGTTCATACCACGACGTACTTGATTATTGATTCGTGCGATTTCTCTCCGGAGCACTTCCATATGGGCTGCCTTGCAGTCTTCGCAGACTTTCTTGTCGCAGTGAGCACATGGTGCACAATATGCTTTTTCGGAGCAAACGTTGCATCGTTCCATAACCTGCCCAGCTGTAGGGTCTGGAAGTTCTCCGGCAATCTGGGCATGCAGTTCTAGGAAGCGTTGGAGAGTGACATTCGTTGGGAATCCTTGAACACCCTGGTAAGGGATCCGGTGTTCTGCGCGGCATTCTGGACATTTCACCTGAAAATTAATCACCTTATTAAAATTTGCAATACTCTATTCATTGTATCTATATATAAGAAATATTAATAAAACGTGCACATATAAAAAATTACATCGAAGAAACATTAGGATTTTATGATTTTTCGATAAAAGTGAGCGCCATATGTGTGCTAGACATTACATTGATTGCATGTACATGTTAAGGCTTTATGAAGAAATAATTAATTTTTTATTATAATATGTTTTCAGTATAGCATTATTTTGTGAAATTGTTGAAACATACTGTTATATTTTTTACAGATTATTATAGTGTTTAATCTTTATTTGCTAATATAATCTAATTGATTTGAATATACAATCTGTGTTACTGACCCCATAAATGACGCAAACAGATGTGTATCTTATGGAATCAGAAATGTAAATATATGAAAAACGCGAAATATGTTGCCTGTTCCAAATATATTTCAGCATAATGATATAGTCAAAGCGATGAAGGTAACGATGCATTGCTTTCGGTGAAGAAAAATACCATAACAAAATCATAGTGTGGTGGCAAGGCTTTTCCTAAACCCGCCTGATTAGCTACCACTCTTAAGTCGAAACTCTGTACCCAGTACCTATAGGTGTGTTCCGATAGCTTCATTTGAGAGGCTATTCCCCTCTAGGTTTAGTATATTTAGCGTCTTAAACCACATATTCGTTTAACATCAGGTGATATTGTGGTACCAAACGATAAAACCAAGATAGTATGTACAGAAAATTCTCAACATATATTGGTTTCTTGCTTTCCCCATCGCCTGCATTATTAAGATAAGTCAACAAGTATGTACCAAATTACCAACTATTGTTACAAATAGGAATTTGTTTCTTACGCTTTGAAACGCTTACGCCATGAAAATTTATAAACGCGTTGTCAAGGGTAAAAATTCGGATTTGGGCTACCTCTGATCCAGAAAAATTTCTAATCGGAAGGAATAGATTAAATCTAGGTTAATGTGAGCGAAGCCGCGGGCAAAACGTTTGTTTTTTATAACCAGGGTAGAAATCTCTTTGTTTACTTAGATGCAACATACCTGTCGCCTTACGTAGTCGACTAGGCCGTCCATACACGGCTCCATGCAGAAGCTGTGCTGGCATGGCAGCAGCTTCGGGTTTCTGTACCGGTCTAAGCAGACGCAGCACGTCAGCAGCGACTCAAACTGCTCCATGTTTGCTTAACCCGCCTTTACGTATCTGTTAAAAGAAATAAAGTATTAAGTTACTCTCATATAGAGTCCCTTTTGCTTTACTACTATTTACACTGGAATTGTTAAGAGGTTAATAAAGTTTTTTTAAGTGGAAACTTCTTTAGTCGCGTTGAACGGTATTTTTGCCAGGAGATAAATTTATAATTTCGCGCCATTTCATGCTACGTAAGCATGGCCGGCCGTATTGCGCTTGCGTGGCTTGCGTCAGACTAGCGACGCGTAGTATAAGGGCTTGTGTACATGTAATATTGATATTTCGCAGCTCATCATACGTTTGATTGATAGGCTTTATAAAAATGTGTGTAATTTTTGCTCCGATTGCCAATAGATATGAAAACAAATTCTGACATTTGAAATAGTATCATTTACGCTATAATTAATATAAAAATTGAAATGAGAACGCAGTTACTTCATTGTTTTGAGTTTTCCCATCTGTCGGCACTCCTTATGACTGACTTGACTTTTTTAAGTGGTTTTTTTTGGGCTTTGTAATTTTTAGCATTTTACCATCTCATCTGATGTTAAATAACACTGTGGTCTTAGATGAAAAACACGGTATACCTAGAGGGGGGCTGGCTCTCAAGTGCAGCTGCCGGAACACATCGACAGGCGTATAGCAACAGATTATCAACTTGAGTGTGGTAGTTAACCAGGCGGACTTACAAGGACTTAGAAAGAGCCCTTTTACGCTACGGTTACGTTACGATGTTATTCTTTACCGAAAGCTCCAACTCATTTATAAGAATTCGAACCTACGTCCTCCGAGGCGGTGCAGCCTTTCATGTTTCACTTAAGTATTTTTTTACCGAGTTTTTTGTTAACTATAATATATAACTCATCGCCAGGTGGCGTTGCAATATAACATTGCACCGTACAGCCGGTCGTCATGAAAACTGTTACGTGTAGATTTTTATATAACTCTACTATTTGTTAGAACAGATAATTACAAACGCGTGTGAAGTCGCGGGCATACGTTAGGTTTAGGTAGGTATTATTGCTAAATTAATCAAGTGTCAGATTCAAACAACTGGTTAATGGCGATTCGATGATGTGAATGTAATTGTAATTAACAAATTGCAATTGACATTATTAATTAATGTGTCACGATCTTGTAATTTACAGGAACGAGCAAACGATATAGTATCAATTATAGACAATTTAAGTTCCACAATAAATGTAATATCTGATATCTCTATAAATAAAAGTAAACTGTCGACGTGTAACCGCAACACTTTAGAACCTGGACTCGCTGCAACTATTTGACTAATGTGCAGTCAGCCTCTGCGGCCTAAGTTGGCGCGCTCAGGCAGTTAGATACAAACGCAAAAAAAATTGATTTAGAATACTCAGAACATTCTGAAAATTTTAGAGGATATTTTTAAGTATATAAACTTTAAAAAAATTAAAAAAGGATGATTTTTTTGAAGTCATAAAGTAAACTAATCCTCTATCTAAAGTATCTTCAGATTGGTTAAATTTGATGGTGTTCGCAATTTTAATTTATCTAAAATATAACACCACCAGTAAATTGTTTTTTAATTAATATCTATATTAAACATTTTTGGAGCCATCTGAGAAAGAATTATGAAGAAAATGATTTTTAGAAAATATAGTAATGAGCAGAGAAAGTAAAAGAGAAGTGCGCTTGTCCATGCTTGTGGTTAATAAATTACGGTGATACAAATTGTTTTCTAACATATATATGTATACAATTACATATATATATATATATATATATATATATATATATATATATATTTATATTATATATAATATATTATTAGTATATTAGACTAAGATTCATTAATATATTTTCTTATACTATTTTCTATTATATGAAATAGTAATAACAGAAAACATTTATGTTATAACCGAGTAAATTTGTCGGTATGAATGCATTATTGTTATTCATTCACTCAAAAAAGAATTAAGCCAATTTTGTTGAAACTTTAATATAGATTATAAGTACTTGAGAATAATTCATACGCTATAAAGACATAGCTTAAATTAGACAAAACATAGACGGTGTTATTACAAAAAAGTTAAATACGTATTGAACCCTGGCCTTAAAAAGGTCTCATATTAAACGCACCGCGGTCGCTGAATGTTCGCCAACTTGCTCTTTTGTCTCGCTTTGGTTAGTTAGGTTAGACTTGCGAAAAAGGATAACGCGAACTTGCTTCGGGCGAGCGCGGTGCATTTATTAGGAAACTTTTTTAAGCCAAGTATTTCATACGTAATTAATTTTTTTTGTAGTAACACGGTGTATGTTTTAAAACTTTGATATATGAGAGCTAGCTTAGCGTGCGCGCCATAAACCGTTAGTTTTACTCGAAAATAATGATATTTTTATTGTTTTAAATACAAACACAGACAAATCCGCGGATATCTACTAGTACACTATCGATTAGGACTTACCGGTTTAGTAAGATTAACGATGGAATAACCGTCAAAAACTCTGAAAGTAACCTTGACTCTAAAAATAGAGTTTACGATCGTTTATGAGCTTTTACATCGGAAATGTGTTTGAATGTTATTCGAAGTTTAGCAAGTTTAATTTTGTGTTCACGTATCCTATGCGCCGGTCGGTTTTAAAAATAGCCTAGCATTTCACACGGCCCGTGAACGAAATATGTCTGAACCGTTTTACACATGCTCACGGAAGCGATTCTGAACCTATATAGCGGATAATATTAGGGGGCTGTAAGCAATAGAGAATTAAAATTAACATCTCGTTAGGACACGAATAAACAAAACGTCGAGGCAGTCATAAGGATTGCCGAAGAGAAAACTCAAAACAATGGAATAATCTTTTAAATTTTTGAATCAATTATAGTATGAATCATTTCAATTTCATAATTATTAAATTAAAATGACTATCATTAGTCTCTCTTTCACATCTATTGGTACTACCAATCATAATTATATATTTTTTATACAGTTTATAAATTAATCAAACATATAATGGGTTGCACAATGTCAATACAAAATATCGAATTTAAATCTAGAAAATTTCCAATAGATAAAATAGTAGTCAGTAACGAAAGAGGAACTGTTGCTAATGTGAAATATTAAGTATAAAATACAGGTCATGGTGGTCTAGTGGTTTGATCTGTGGAATATCATTCCATGTCCGCAGGTTCGAACCTCGTCATGTACTAACGATTTTTTCGGAATTCTTTTACTAATTTAAAATTTACTAATTTAATGTATCTAAGAAATGTTCTTGTAGTTAAATGTGGAAAACATAGAACTGTAGCTTTCTCAGACTTCGAAATCGCCAATACGTCGTTGGCTTGCGTGATGATTATGCCCATACCCTCCTTCGGTAAAAGGCCTAAGGCACAGTGTCCTTTAACAGACCGATGTTGATGAATTGATAAACGTAATTTATAGTATAAAGAATTTCTAGTGTTTTATCTTATAAGCTAAAACTTGTTTAAAGTCATTAATACCTATAAACTTCTCTTTTGTTTAATTCCAAACAAACTGAATTGTATAAATCAATTTTACAGTAACACATTATTACTACGGGGATAATTTTAGATACACTCTCATTATCTCAGCGTGAGAACATTTCTTCACATGACACAAATGAAAAGAAAATAAAAATTGAAAGGATATTTTTAAATGTGACAACTGACTACGCATTAGATAACATGTCTTCCTTTGTCGATGGCTCATTTGGCTTTGTTTCTAATGATTCATTACGTTTTGCAAGTGAAACCCTTTGAAAGTCTAGTTGGCATAAGAATATTATCAACTCTGTCATCGAAACAGAGAATTTTTGCGTATTACTCATGTATTTATTTGGTATTTTTTCTTCTTGGTTACAAAGATATTATGTTTATGTATTAACTGAGTCAATCACTTTAAAACATAACCGGTCTTATTACATAAACAAATATGAACACGCGGTTAACACGGGTTTTACTAAACAGTGTCTAAAATTTTAAACCTTTTTACATACATGTCTAAAATACTTTGTTACATAATCGTGTCCTGATGGTATTTAGCTAACATCTGGTTTAAGTTTTTTATGCAAACAACTCTCAATAGCACTCGTTCATTTCGGTGTCATCATTCAAAAGCGTTCCATTACATACAGTTATTTTGCAAACAATTTGAATTTATGGATATTTATATTCAGATCTTCATTAAGAAAATTTATTTGTTTTAAGTAAAATTGGTTATTATTATTGTAATATTTTGGTTGAAAGAAAATGATGTATTACCTAATATAAGCAATATATAAGTTTAATATAATACGTCAAAGTGCGTAAAGTGGAATAACAGTATAACATCAGACTCAATTTGTTGTGAAATGTCATTAATGTTATATAATAGTAGTTATAATTGAATTGAATCTCTAAAATTGTTTATCTATCTAAAATTATTAAAATTAATTATACCCACAAAATTAAACGTCTTTTACTGACAAATAGAAATGATATTGTTTATATCTGTCTCTAAACAAGGACAAGACATACTTTTGAGAACTTTCTTTAAATTGGTGTTTAACGCGTATTTAAGTTTTCTTTAACAAGACAGAAAATGTGTCGTTAATCTTCGTAGCCAAACAGCGATTTACAAGCAATGACTTTTTGTTATATTCAAATTCAAAAATACTTTATTCAGTTTAGGCCCTAATTAGGCACTTATGAACGTCAAAACTACGACCGGTTCGGATAACAACCCAGTCACCGAGAAGAACACAATTATATTATATTAAAACTATATAAAATATACAATATTAAAACACAAAATGGTAAAAAATAGTGACAAATATAAGAAAATACAAATACGCATAATAGAGAGCTATATTCAAAGTAACACATGATTAGACTTTCTCTATAAATAATTCTAGGGGTGTATAAACAGCGAATCACGAGAAGGAATCTGAACTGTTTTTAACTATGATGAAATTCTAATGCGTCAAAACAAAACACGCTTTGATTCACGTGACGTCATTGTGACGTGTAACATTAAATAGTCTGCAAAGATAACATCCGGATATAATAATGACGGATCTTTAAAATATATTTTTGTACTAGCCGATTCCCGCCCATTTCGTCGGGCATACAAAAATTGCAAAGGTTACAACGAATCCAGAAACTAAATAACATAGAAGCATCTATGAAAAATTCTGCAACGAATAGTCATTATCCTGTTTTAGTATGTTCGATAGTTTTGTTATGATTAAGCCATAAAGGAAATGTATTTTCATTTTTTATATAAACAGACTCACTGATTTCATTATGTTTATGATACAAATGACTTTTAAGGACTTTTTTCTCTCAGCAGAGTTTAGTAAACACAGACTAATATTACTTATTACAGATACTACCAGGATATGCTGTACACTTACAAAATGTTTTTAATAAATTTAACTATACATTTATAATAATCCAACGTAGGGTTAATCTGAGTGTCAATGTTAAATCCACCTGTATTTTGGATCGAATAGAATTCAATGTCTAATTTGCAATTAATAAGTAATTTTTTCGTATCCTAAACATCAACAATTAAAACAGTTTTAAAACAATAAATTATAAAATAAAAATACATAGGAATTAAAACTCTCAAAAACAAATCGCAAAACAGATTAGAGGATTATAGAAGAATCATTTCAGTAATATATTAATAAACAGAAGAATGAACAGTCTTAAAAACACAAAAATAAACACAAAAGTTTAAAACTACCCTTGAAGTACATCCTTTCCAATAAAAAATGAATCATCGAAATCGGTTAGCGTGATATTGGTTTATTCGTCTATTTGTCGTTTACATAATTAATGCAAATTTAAAACTTATACGGTTTTGCACTAGATGCCGTTGTCGGAACTGGACCAAATTGAAATGGGACCACACGGGAAGTACCAGTTTTCAAATAAAAAAAGAATAATCAAAATCGGTTCACCCAGTCCAAAGTTATGAGGTAACAAACATAAAAAAAAAAAAAAATAGTCGAATTGATAACCTCCTCCTTTTTTTGAAGTCGGTTAAAAATGAAAACTGAATTCCGATCATAATAAAATCTAATCTGATATATTCCGATAATCCGGATATCTCTTGTACGCAAATTTTCTTCAATATCATCACACGTTCCACAGAACAAAGCTGTGTGTGTAGCCTCGGATTTATTTTTGTACGTATTCGCTCAGATTTCATTTTTCTCTTTCATTGAACTTCATTTGATTCTTCGTATTTGGCTCGGGCACACAAAGAAGTCTTTTGTCTGTTTCCCAATTCGGTATAACGCACTACGCGTTTCTTTTGGGAATTCCTTGAACGCTTTTTATGTAGTATAGGAGATGGTATTTCGCGCGGTTTGAACGCACGTTTACTTTGTTTTTACACATTATTATTTTTATTTCTCTTGAGTATGAAGAATTGGTACAAATTGGCACATTTGTCTTCGTCATATTTAACAATATCGTTGTTATAATTACCGCATATGCTTCGAGAATTTTTTAATTTCCTATTAATATTTGTTTTGTTTAGCTAAGTATGTACCTAATGAAATAGATTTAGGAAATTCACAGTATCGTGATTGAGTGAGACGATTAAGTATTCATTTTACTGAGGAATGCGATGTCTCAATGCAATTCTTCTCTAGGATATTGTAAGATTAGTAAACAATCATAGTACGTATTAATGTAAAATAATAATATAAATTAGTCTGCTAAATACAACAATTACATTTTTCATTGCCAATCCGTTGAAATAGATTTCTTCCGAACAATTATTGTTGGCCTAAGAGACTTCAATACCTTCATAGAGCCTGTCTTGGTAGAATGATCATCTACTTTCATAAGTGCATTTGTAGCTAAATAATTTCATGCTTATGTTATGTATGAAAGCTATAGATCTTTTTAGGCAATACACTTTTTGAACAATTTCTCTCAGCATGAAGGTTAGAGTAACATATGTTATGATCTCATTACTCTATTTTAATTTCTTCAGATTTGTTAGTTCTATCATAGTTCTGTTCAGTGATTTTACTATTTGATCCAGAATAGTGTATTTTGGCTATCATCGTTTTTAATTTCTCCATGATAACTTTTATAAAAGTATGTAGTTGCTATCAACTAAGCTTTAAAGTATTCAAACTGCATCGAGAAATATCTCCAAATTGATGATCTTCAAGTATAAAATAATCAAATAATATTTAATGTAATGTAATGTAATATTTTCCTCATTAGTCATCCCTCGTATATTTCTCGCAATTCGGGGTATATAATATTAATTTCTTATGTCGCAGTCGACGTAATGGCATTTATTTAAAAGGGGTCTTTAGAAGGGCACTTAAAATAATCCTATATATTATCATGTTCAAAGTAAATTACAGAACTTTCTTGCCTTTCCTTAAGAGAGGTTTTCGATGTAGGATCTTAAAACGAATGTTATTTCTCCATAAATAAAAATAAATATAACGAGATTATTATGGGGTTTCGTTAAGACTCCTTTCTTTTATTTAAAAATGATGTAATAAAGACTGATCTTGGATTTAAACAATATGTGAAATTTGTTTTTTACTTATAACAAAGAGTAGGAATTAAAACAACTGTCTACAGCCATTAGTCGATATTGGGATTTAAGCCTTAGGTTACTATTTATTACTGGTACATATTAAAATGTTTCTGGAAACAAGTGTGTGAAAAGTTTTGTTTGGTTTTGGATTATAGAGTTCAAATTTCATTAGCAAGTTTTTCATTGTTTCCAATAGTAAGATATTATTCCTAACCTTCACGTTATGTGTGTTACATGTCAGAATCAACATCAAAAATACTTTATTGAATTAAGGACCTAAGTAGGGACTTATGTGCTTTAAGTCAAAGTAACAGATATGGAAAACATCCCAATCATCGAGAAGAAACGGCAGAAAATTCGATTGGAATTACCTTTTTTTGTATATTGTTTTTATTAAAACCATGTTTACAGTCTTTTACTATTGTGTTTAGCTGATATATAAAAAAGGTTTATTCTTCGACATCTCAATCATTCAAATTATGGCTTATCACTCTGTAATAACTATATGACATTGTGCTTCAATCTATTGTCTGGCAAATCGGTAATACGGTTTGAGACATTATTGTAGAACTAAATATTATCATCTAAAAACTTTTAGATCTTACTTTGTCTAGCTTAGGATTGCTTAGTTAATTGCCATAGCTAATTTGTTCTCATTTTTGGTTTTATTTATAAAATATAGCTTATCTAAGTTTTTGCTAGGATATATTAAATTATCAAGGGTGTATTGGGAAGTCATATTTTGGTACTAAAATTTTAAAACATACAAACTATTAGAAATGTTAATAACATCGTGTGGATGACTGGTAAATAAAGTACGTATGGAAATACTATAAAGTAATAGTTATGCATGTAATTTTGTCTGAGAATTGAATATTGTATCAGCATCATTAAATACTGCACCCTTTTTCTCGGTTAGCACAAGAATGTCTATAATAAATACATGCTTATATAAATAGGGTTTCACGAGGAAGTTAGTCGAACGACATCCAATTCTAATAAAAACATTTTTATTATATCCTATTTGGCGAGCGTATTTCCCGGTTCATAATTCGCTTCCCGACTCCTTCAAGATTATATTTATTCCCATTTTTAACGCCACGATACGTGGGTAGAGATTACAATACGCTTTTACGTTAATGCTTGAATGAGAAATGTACATATTCTTCCCATTTTTGATTACTGCATACTTCTATCTATCATTACTTCTTATCATTTTTAGCGTAGGTGGAACTGTCAAGTCCTTATTAATTTACGTCAGATTTAAATCGCTTTAGTTTCTCTAAAAGTCAGTATGTTTTTTATTAGATTCTTAGATAAGCTTAGTCGATTACTATTTTTGCTACCATACTCTATAGTCGTAGTATTTCAAAATCGAGGGAACGAGTCGACAGAAATAGTTATTGAAAATCTTCATCGCATGTATCAGTGTGTATACGCGGAGGAACTGAAAGTACTTGTATGTATTAAATTATCTATATACAAGAATGTTCATAGACTATATACGATACGAAGTCGCGTAGTGTAAATACCTAACTATATTTACTAATTTGGTGTAATACTGGACCCAGACAGACACTTATATATACTTACACATACACACAAATACACTACCTCACGAGTAACGCAAATTTTTCCGTACCGTTCCATTAGAAGTTTCACTTCATAAACTAATTATAACGCTTTCTTGATTGAAGAGAAAACTGATAAATTCCAGAAATACTTGTTCTACTTTCTCCAGCATTTTCAGTTACACTGAGCTTCTTCGAGCAACGCGAGGTTGTAATCGAATTAATGTTTGATCTAATACAACATGACGTCTTATTACCTACAAGTTGTGTTTAAAAAGTAATCTTTATTTGGGAGAAAAGTCATATACGCACTTGAAGACAAATCTGTGATGACAGTAGCGATAATTACAAAGTTCTTTATAAATCATTATCTATTGAGAGTAGATTGTAACTAAGTTTTCTAACCACACTGTATCGGGATAAATCTATTCTAATATTATAACGCTGGAGGGTTTGTTTGTTTAGTTTACGCGCTAATCTCAGGAACTACAGGTCTGATTTGAAAAATTCTTTCACTGTTAGATAGCTCATTTATCGAGAAAGGCTATAGGCTATCATCACGCTAAGACCAACAGGAGCGGAGCGCCAATGTTTCAAAATTTTTTTTTTCTTTTTGAGAGCTTCAGCTGCGTATTAGCGTTAGCCCAAAGTAACTATTCCACGCGGACGAAGTCGCGAGCAGAAGCTAGTATTTTATAAATAGGAAAATAAGTTTATTTGTTTGTTTGTTACGCTTTCACCATAACTACTCAACCGATTATCATAAAATGTTGTATACACGTTATCAGTACTGGATCTTTCATACAGAATTTGTAGTAGTCAAATCTGCATTAACAGGAGCGAATCCGCGAGCAAAAGCCAATATAATCACGTAATAAAACTATTAATACGTGTAGATTTAGAAACGTAAAACATTTGAAACTTTAAACATTATGTCAGTATTGTTTGTGGCGATGAATTTAGTTTCGCCTACCCACAAATTCCGCTGTGGACCGCACCTATCCGTTTATAAACTCATAGCTACAGAGTATATCAACGATTTATAAATGTTATAGCGTTGTATAAATAATTTATATTTAGTTATTGTTATTACAATCATGCAAGAAAAGTTAGAATTGATGACATACAATTAGTCCGGGAATCACGCTTGTTAATTGAACAATTTTCAAAAAGTATAAAAATATTAAAATTCCTCACTGAAGAATCATATTTCGCGGAACGACCGCACATTTACCGGACGTTACCAAAACTCCCCGAATCCCTTTGTTACTCTTTGTCACATAAGCGCTGAAGCGTTCGTACTTACGGCGTGAATATTGCCACATTAAAACACTCTAATCCCTTCACTCAAGCGGTATAAGCGTTATTTATTGGTATCACTCAAAATTTACTTGTCATCGTCGGTAGTTTTCGACTAGATAAATATCACAGGCGTGTTACGTTCGGCTGGTCAGCGCTCACTGGGAGCAACACGAGACGAGCGCGCGCGATATTATTTTTGGACTCGGCGTGATCTCAGGCGCACCACGTTTTCGTGGTGTGTTTTCTAACCGTCACAGTTTACTTTCGGACGTGGAAAGGTCATTGGACATTTGTTTTGCTAATTCGAAATTGCAATGAGAACGGCTTTTTTTGAAAATATTTTAATTTATAGCTAAAGGGCAAGAAAGCAGAATTTTTTTATTACCACCCCCTCCCACTGACTAGCAAAAGCATGTAATGCTCTTACCCCAATTCTCATGTAAATAAGTAATAAGTATTTTCAATTTGTTCTACTTTCCTTATTGACTGTTAAATAGTTTAGAAATAAAGAATTTATTGTCTATATAGGAATTAATATATAGTGTTTCGCTATTAGGGTGATGATAGCCTAGTGGATATCTGCGTGCCTCACATATCAGACCCAAACATCTAAATGTTCCCATGTCATCAGAAATAAGCAAATCAAACAATTCTCTGCCCCCCATAGATCTTACGTGATACTTGAATGGCATCTAAATGACTATAATTTCAACATAATAATCTTTCCATTTAACTCTATAATTAAATTAAAAAAAAGTGTGTGCGTACTTATGTACACGTGTTAGAAGTTATACTTCTTTGGCGTAACAAGATGAAAATCTTTTCAAAAATTTTATCTTTCGCCTTATTCTACGTTTGTAGAAAAAACTACACTAACAATAGAAAAAAGGTATTTAATACATTGAAAGTTTTAATACAAAGAAATACAAACAACAAATACAAAGAAACAAAATGTTGGCTATAGCTAACTTCAGGGTGTCGGTTTTTCGTGACGGTGTGCGCACGCATCGTAAAAATATTCTCATCATTTTTCCCTAATGCGGTAAAAGAAGTATAACTTCAAAAAGTGTGTGTGTACTTATGTGCGTGACGTTGGCTTTTTGTTGTATTTTTTTAATCAACATGTTTCCATGTTACAACATGGAAACATTCTAAATCATTCTAAATCATTTTGAAATAACCACGACTCTCTGACTTGTATCGATATCAGGACTAACAAATCTTGGTGACTTAATATTATGCCCATGCAACACGTCAAAGAAGTGAGTACTGAGTCGTATCAAATTGCGATCACCCCACTCTTCGTTTATATTCCCAATTCCGCAATAATCTCTTAGCGAAAACAACAATTTCGGAAAAAAAAGTACAAAAGTTTCATTTCTATCCTGTGTCGTTACGACACATCCTGTTGTGTTTTAATTATGATGCAAATATTTTGAACACATAAATAAAAATTGTGTGACGATTACTTTAGTGTTATATTAAAGAATGACAAGATTTCGATTATTGTCTATAACAATTTTAATAATTCTACAAAAAAACTTCTATAAGGATTCCGTTTCTATTGTCTACAGTACAAAATTTCAGGTTTGTAACGGAATTCAAGAAATTCGAGACAGGCTGAAAAATAAACAGCATACGATGCATTTTCATTATCATTTAGGTGGTAGAGCCACGCTGTAGCTATTACTGGTTTCAGCATGAATGGGTCGGCTCGCCCGCGGTACTACCACACGACACACAGAAAACCACAGTGAAGTAACAGTGCTTGCATTGTTGCGTTTCGTTCGGTCGGTGAGAGTGCCGGAGGACCGCTTCCCGTCTCCACCCTCCCCTTTCCCGATTCTTCCCCCCTCCCAACACAGTGTGCCAACGCACTTGCGGCTCCCCTAGTGTTGCAAGTGTCTATGGACGGTGGTGATCACTTAAAATCAGGTGACCCACCTGTTCATTTGCCTCCCATAATATAAAAAAAAGTAAGCATTTGTGATCTGCCGATTATAATTTTCAATATTTACTAACTTGGCTAGTGAAAGATTTGAAACTTCAATGCAAAATTTAAACCAATTTATACGTAAAACTTGTTGTCTGTTGGGAATTTCACAAAATTTACTTATATCTTTATTCTCAAAATTTTATCAGCAATTTTGACAGCCACCTTCAAAGGTAGGACAAAAAAACTTTTTCCTATTTTTTTATTGATAACCTGTGGTTAGTCAAAAATTGCTAATCAGTTAAAAAATTAAGAAAATTGTTCTTTTTATTCGATCTGACTAACCGCTGTTTGTGGGCTTTAAGGGCGAGGGCTTCGGGCACTCAGCGGAATGGTAACAAGCTCAATGGTACCAGAGTAGCAGAACATCGGTTTAGAATGTTGCTTTGTATACACCGCGAATCGTATTATACTAAAAGAGGAAGAAAATTAGTTGAGAAACAGAGAAGAAATAAGACACTGATTTATCTTAACTTATATAATTATGTAATGTCGTTTATTACGTTTTAAACATACACATAAATAAAACAGGCTCATGTAACGGTAATGATTTTTACTATAGAGCCTAGAGGTCTCAAGTTTGCAACCTATAACTGAGTACGATGAACATAATTGTCTTTTCTGACCATATCACTACATATTATGAAACTAAGTTCTTTGCAACGTTTGTCTGACTGTTATACTCTCTGTATAAACTTAAAACTACTGAATATATTTTAATCCGGTTTTCATCAGTAGATAAAATGATTCAAGAGGAAGGTTTAGGAATATCATTTGTCAAGGGCCCGATATTTATTTATATATATGCAAGCTACGCTTAGTTTGGAATGGAATGGCAATGAATGAAATCGTAGACTAGTATTTTTGTTAATAATTATGTTCTGCTAAATTGTCGTTCATTAATTTTACCGTGTGTGTTGCGGAATTGAATTAAAAAATAAAACTCCTCCATCCAAACAAAGAACAGCGGATTTGCCGTTTTCTAATCTAATAGTATTATTATTCTCTTGTTTGCAATCATTACTTCAAATTATACTGGATTTTCATGATAGTAGCTTTTTCTAAGCTCGCCTGGACAACTACTATTCTCAAGTAATAAATCTGTTGTCAAATACCTGCAGGTGTGTTCTGGCAGCTCTATTTGAGAGCCATATCTCCTCGTTTAGCGTGTTCAACGTCTTAGACCACATAGGTATGTGATATCAGAAAAGTTTTTGGTCTAACACTAAGCCGTGTGACATATATAAATATTTAATCTATAAACGAATTAGTCCTACTTCATCAATAATATAAGTTACAGATTCTTCGTCTTTCCTCCGGTTTTAATTTGAAATATATATGACCTTTTTGTTACCGCAGCGGAGTTATTTCGAAACAGTACGATAGTGAATAGTGATAATTTTCATTGAATTACTTGTAAGCTTACGTATATTCATTGAAAGCATTCTCATATTAACCTAATTCCACGATCGATAAAGATATTACCCAATTTAAAAGATCCACCACCCACTTCGTTTCTCTAAATAACTGTAAATTACGTGCGCAATAATTGAAACAGATCCGCAATTTGATTGCACTTGACCAACATTTACATCGACTTGAGTAGAAAATAGAAATCTCAATGTTTTTTATTGACATTCTCAGAGGCAACTCAATTCTTTATAACACAAATAAAAACTATGCGAAGGTTACAATATATTAATGACATGTATTCTATACTAACTTCCTTGTGTGTTTATGGGTTGTAAATATTTATTTTATGAAACGTGTACAAGGATTTTCAAGGGATCAATTGGCAGATTTACTTTATGTTTTCGCATAATAAGAAGAGATAAAAGAAGGAAAAAAGAGAAAAACAGAGAAATAAGGAAGAAAATAAGAACAAAGAGTACATAAAACGTATAGAACATAGAAGAAACCTGATGGAAGAGTAACAACGCGTAACTTTTAAGTCGGGTCTTAGAGTGACTGAATAGCATCAGCTATTCTGCTTTATTTGTGCCTTACAAGGTTACCATTAAAACCTTTCCGATTTCAAGCCTTCTACCAATTTTTCGAGACCAATTGTTCTACACAATATCATTTATTTCGAATTTTCGCTTACGTAAATATACACCGTTCGTTCGTACTGAAAACTAGGTGATCTCACAAATCGGCACAGACAGATTTGGAGTTTGCGTGGCCGTCCGAACACCCACGTACGATCTCTGAATAATTTCCTAACATACTGATATAAATTCGACCTTCGCATTCTGACGTATTTTCACAATGTCCCGTTACAATGCTCTCTAGAGGTCTTTATGTATTTGAATCTTCAAATAGATGTAAAAAAGGTTGAAGAATTAAAGGACAAGGTATGTACAGGTAAGAAAATCGTTATAATACAAATGTGGGGACAATTGTGACAGAACAGTTTTTTAACATTGAAGTACGGTAATGTGAAATGAAAATGATGAAGTTAGTGGGAGATGTGATACAGCTTGATAAAATACCTTATGTATAAACAAACGGGAGCGTTAAAATCGGATCAATCGGGGATATCATAACCGAAAAGAGATAGAAGCTGCTCGCTTTCTACATAGTAGTCAAATGTAAAGAGAGTCCTTAAGCAAACGCAATTGCTAAAATCTGCCAAGACAGGTTGGTTTAGTGCAGAACTGGGAGGAAACCCGACCCAAAATAGTGGGGAAAAAAAACAAAAAAGAAGGAGCATAGCTGTTTGATAGCGCTGCCTGTGCCTGATAAACAGCACAATTCAATCTAAAGCAACAGCCACAACTTTTTAGGTGGTAGAGCCACGCTGAAGCTATTACTGCTTTCAGCATGAATGGGTCGGCTCGTCCAGGGTAGTACCACGCTTTCACAGAAAACCGACGTGAAGTAATAGTGCTTGCATTATTGCATTACGTTCCGTCAGGAAGAGCGCCGGAGGCCTACCTCCTTTAAAAGGCCGGCAACGCACTTGTGACCCCCCGGTGTTGCTAGTGTCTATGGGTTGTGGTGATCACTTACCATCAGGTGACCCGCCTGTTCGTTTGCCTCTTATAATAAAAAAAACTGACAAAACAGTTAAAATATGACCAGTCACTGTGGTTAGGCCAACATGTGTAAATGTTTTTTACGTTACGCTTAGAGGACCCATAAGAAAAATGAAATACGTTGTCATGGAGTGTATTTCACGGCTTTATGGTACAACAAAGATAAGATATTTCAAACTTTTGTATAGCGTATGGTTGCATTAATAGCATTCCGTAGCGTACAATTCTATCGAGATCTGTTTGTGTGTAGGTATAACTTGTCGATGTACTAATGAAACTGAATGCGTTTTATTAGCTCAGTACTTCGAAGATTCGAATCCTAGCAACTGTGTCGAAGCTTCCAGCGAAGGAAAACATTATATGGCATAACCAATGCATATGGTAAACCATAGCATGGCGATAGGGTTTCTTCTAAGTCCGCCTGGCTAGCCACCACTCTCGAGTTAGAAATCTGTCGGTAAGCACCCGTTGGTGTGTTCCGACAGCTGCAC
Organism: Antheraea yamamai; assembly: GCA_036509395.1. Classification (NCBI taxonomy): domain Eukaryota; kingdom Metazoa; phylum Arthropoda; class Insecta; order Lepidoptera; family Saturniidae; genus Antheraea; species Antheraea yamamai. The sequence goes on along the minus strand of AP028431.1, from coordinate 2,665,730 downwards.
TTGAGAGCCAGTCCTCTCTAGGTTTAGCGTGTTTACCAGTTTAGACCACATGGTCATTTAACATTAAATAAGATTGTGGTCAACCATTCAAACCTATAAAGTAGTAAAAAGAACTTTCACTTATTAGTTAACGTACCTGCAACTCGTTGAAATATAGAACATTTCCTATAGTTTCATCTCTTAGTTTAGGAGCCATGTGATACCAACGCCGGATAGCTGAGAATAAACCTCATCCGGCTCTCGAAGCAACAATAGCCCCAATAACTTTCTCGTCTATAAATAAATCACCGCTCCGACTGTCCTTTCCTATACAAATGCCAGTGACTTCATTATAAATAAATCGAATCTACCATTGCCAAAATATGCAGCGCTATATTCTTTGATGATTTTTTGTTTATTAGTAATGCGCATAAAAAAATATACCTATTTAATTGTGAATATTTTCATTTTATTTTTATTTGATATCTGCGTCCTCTGTAGCAGTTACCTTACGTCGACTCGTACAAAAGGACAAATTACCGTCCCTTAACATATACTTTATATAAAGCTCTATACGTAAATATGTATGTTAAAATACATCATGTACCATGGAACTATCTATGTTTTGTAAAAATATATAACATGAAGAGATAAAACCAGATCGAGTTTCTTGCCGGTCCTTCTCAATGACTGGGTTGTTTTCCGAACCGGTGGTAGCTTTGACGTTCATAAGCGCCTTCTTAGGGCCTAAATTGAATAAAGTATTTTTAATTGATTTGATCACAGCATAAAAAAAATCAAAATATATATTTACAAATTAACGATCGGGCCTGGCGGATGTTGTCCCGCCCTGATAATAAAAACCCTTGACAAATTATATACATAAACTTTCCTCATGAATCACTGTATCCACTGGTGAAAGTCGCATCAAAATCCGTTCAGTAGTTTTTGAGTTTATCGCAAACACAGACAGACGTGGCAGTGGACTTTGTTTTATACTACGTTATAAACTAATATGACAAGAGAGACGAACTTCTTAGCCTTCCATGGATTCACCGTGCGGGTGCCGGGTCCATCGTGTGGTAGAGGGAGAAAGTCAGAGCAGTTCCCAGGACTTGGGACCCGGGGGTGGGTTTAAGGGGGCCCCCTTGGGGGGGGGAACAAAGCCCACCTTTAATGAGTGGGGTTCCCGCCCTTGCTAAGCAAAATTGGGAGGGAACTGGTAGGGGAAGGTTTTGAAACTAGAAAAAAAAAAAAACTAATTGAAGTCATGGCAAGGGGAAGGTCGATAGGAGGGGGGGGGGGGGATGGGGTGGGAAACCCTCCCCCTCTAACTACAACGAAAAAAAAAAAAACAAAAAAACAATTTTTATTTAAATTAAACTGAAATTTATTTATAATTTATTTTAATTTATTAGTAAAAAATATTTAGAATTAGTTTAGCGTATTCATTACTAAGAACTTAGTAATTGATGACCGCGTATATTATCATGACTTCCGGTTTTTTTTTTCGAAATGACTTCTCTATTGACCTAGCAAAGTCTTCAGAGCTTCACCGGACGGACTACTATAACTTCCTGTCTCTTATTTGAAGTCCTAGACAATTATCCGCGTTGCTCACTCCTAAAGCAGGTGTGGTATATTACTGTCAATTGTTGAGTGTAGGTTAGTGAAACACTACTTATATGTTCAAGTTCTTGTGTATTTACAAGGTCCGTTCTTAGTTGAAGGATTGTGGACTTTGCAACTCATCGTAATACTACAGAAACATGTTGAATAAAATAAAATAAGAAAACAGTGTTATTTAGAAACTATTTTGATTACATCGGTAAGCCATAAAAATTTAGAATTTCTGTTTACATACGATAGCTATAAGGTGTAAAATTCATTGGTATTGGGCTGCAACATAAAATTTTTACTATTTCCAAACATTTAAATTAATATTCTTCAATTACTTTTCCGAAAAAGTTTTTGTGTCTCGAGAACTCGTTGTTCTCGTATGAGTTTAGTTTGCTTTGCTACAATTCGTTATACGTATAATAGACTTCAAAGTATAATAAAATATTCAGAACCACGTTGATTGTAACAAACTAAAAAGTTTATTTCTCGAAGCCAAACAATTTTAATAAATCGAATTACGTACTTCACGATCAAATAAACTGTGTTTTTCACATACCGAGTTAGTTTGTACTAGAAATAACATTGGTAAAATGAAAAATACAAATACAGCAATACAATAACCCATAAAAGTATGTAATATCGCTAGTAATAAATCAAAAGAAATGATATGTGTCTTAAACTTTTGGTTGGAATAATGTAAACAGATTTGTTTTCAGTTACGCGTACGTTTTGTTTGTAACCTTCTACAATCACGTGTAATGCACAATAAATAGTATTGTTTATGTAAACACGACAATAAATGTATCTTCATAAATTACGAAGGAACGTAAGGTAAAGGAGAAATTGGGCGAACGAGGACTTACTAGATTAGCGTGGGCTAAAGATAAATGATATTTGTTTTGAACATATAATGCTGTTTTCATATGTTCATATTTACTAACTCACAAGATTAAAATTAAGAGACTTAATTTCGATAGACTGGTACAAATTGAAATAATTAATTATTCGAATTAAAAAAGGATTGTGTGGTTTTATGAAACCACGGTAAAAGTGAAACTTTTTTTCACACTATAGACATTTAACTAATAATAGTCTATACACTACACGGTCAGCTGCTGCGAACTATAGGCGCCGCCATATTGGCCCTGGCTGCTCTGACGAGCGCCGTTCACTTTATCCCTACTCCGCGGCCGACCATCACGCGACATGCAACACACAGACGAAAAAGTTTGAGACGATGTAATAAAAGTTTCACTTTAATAATTATAGAAATCGATTATGTCGATTATATCCTGTTTCATAATTTAACGATAAAGTCAATTTCTAAACTGATATATGATAAGTTTCCAAATTTTCTCTTTAATGAATCATTTTTAAACTATTTTTAAACGGACACGGTTTGATTTCCGTCATTTTATAAGCTGTCCCTATATTTATAAAAGTAATAAGCTTAAACAAGCCCCTTATAAGGCACGCCCGTTCTGTAAGAGAAGCCGAACACACGACTGAAGTGCGAGGGATGGTACCTTGATATACATGATTCGTGTCGAATAAGTTATTTTAATAGTAATTCAAAAGTTATCTGTATTTACATATAACGATTCAAATAAAAAAATACCCACACATAAAGCTGTCGAAACGAACATAATCAACCGCGTACACAAAAAGATTTTCGCCCCCAATTCACATATTGTTTCCTCAGTCAGTCAAACTCACTTCCCAGGCTTATTTTATTGCTGATTCCCAAATGGCAAACGGCGGATAGAAAGGACTTTCATTGTCTGTAGCGGATCGCGACTGCAGGGATGTATTCAGTATATACATTATTTGTACCCCCACAAACCTAAGCATGATACTTTTTATTTGTCTACCTAACTGATACCCTCGTCTTCGTTTGATCTGTTTATTAATTTAACAATATATCTATACTAATATTATAAAAGAGGTAAAGTTTGTAAATTTGTGACGTTGTAGAAGGTAATCTCAGGAATAACTGGTCCGATTTGAAAAATTATTTCAGTGGTATATAGGAAGGTTATTATAGGCTATATATCATCACGTTAAGAGGGAGCGGAGCACCAATGAAGAACGTTTCAAAATCGTTTTTTTCCCTCTTGAAATCTTCCGCTGCGTGTTAGCGTTAGCCCAAAGTAACTATTCCACGCGGACGAAGTCGCGGGTAGAGGCTGGTATTATATACAGAGGAAAAATTTAAAAATTTTGGAAACAAAAATTTATTTTAATTAAAAAAAAATTTTAGCAAAGTTATCCGTTTACTTCTCTCATCTGCCTTTTTGTTTATGTTATATGGGGCAAACGAACAGGCCGGTCACCTGACGGTAAGTGATCACCGCCGTCCATAGACACTAGCAACACTAGGGGAGTCGTAAGTGCGTTGCCGGCGTATTGCATGTGTATCAGTAGTACCTCACTGTTATTTATACTTCCCCAGAACTAGTTAGTTTTTTAACAGAAAACACATCGTTGATAGCATAGTGCTTATAAAAATCATAGATTCTTAAAATCAAAACTTTATATTAAATGAAGATATCGTAATATATCTATTTAATATGGACCAAGTAGTATATATAAAGTAAAACTACAATTTGATTGATTGTTTTTGTATAAAATTTATCTCGTAGTTTTTGCGTGATTCCCACGCAGCGGTAGTCCTCTATCATTTTATACAGGTACAGCAACAGAAAGTACATACATTTATAAAAAAATAATGATTTAGAAGTTTTATGTGCTGGTCAATTATACGAACGCAATATTTACTTATGAAGTATTTAATATTTCAGATCGATAAACTCTGACATTGTTTCACTGGAGTGCAAAGTAACGTTCATTATAATATTGAAATATTAACCGTTTCTTTTTGTAGAAGAAATATTGTGATTCTGTCCAGTGATAAGATACTTTTGTTGATAAATTATTAAATAACATAATTCCTTGCTATTCGATTTAAAGATGAATAAAATTAGACGATCTTTTGATTTAAAAGCTTACGTCAAGTTATATTCACTTACAAGTTAGAATTATATGATACTTTATTAAGTTTAAAATGATATCGTAAACTTCACGCTTTTGTTTACTTTGTGGCAACGAAGCTGCTCTTTATGGCAGTTTTATCACGTCCTAAATACATTTTAAGGGAATAGCGTAATGTTATCACTTTAAAAATTGTACTTAAATCAGTGGAGTTTAGTTTTATATTTACCTGTTATCTTTCATTTAACTTTTATGGTAACTATGGAATACCGTAAAAATTGAGTTTTATAAAATAACTAGCTTCTGCTCGCGACTTCATCCGCGTGGAATAGTATGATAACGCTAACACGCCGCGGAAGCTCCCCAAAGGAAAAAAAGCCCTGATTTTGACACATTCTTCATTAGTACTTCGCTCCTTAGTCTTAGCGTGATTGTACAGCCTTACTCGATAAATGCGTTATCCTGAGTATAGCGTGTTCAAGCAAACACACTCTTCATCGTTATAATATTAAGTATAGAATAGCAGTGCTCGCAGCTCGGTAGGCATTTGTTATTATTTGTCGCTATTATATTAATTATTATTTATTGAGATAGGTAGTTGAGTTATTGGAAAATATTGTAATACTGTGTTAATATTCACCACATACAATAATCTACGTTTACCGATTTTAATGGCGTAAACAGTCGAGTGTTAAGAATGTATGATGTAGTGACAACTAGTTGTGAATTATAGTAAAATGGATAGCGTAAGATACATCAGTATTAGTTTGGGCCACCAAATTTTAATAAGTTTACAAGAAAGAATAATTAGATAAATATTATGGTAAACTTTTATAAGCAACCTATCAGTATAAAAATATATACCTATAAAAATATCCGTAAGAGACAAGCTGAATATTCGGTTAATAGGAGGAGAGGGGGCTCCAAACATCGATCTCAGTCCAAGTACAACCCTGTACATAGAAAATGGAATTGATGCGAAGGTTTCAGGAATGGCGTAATACTGGTGAGCGTTGCTTGCACTTAAAGAAACCAATGCAGACAAATTAGGAAGTAGGTCTTTAATTATATTTTTTTCAGTTTTAATAGATTTTTATTTAAGTTATTTTACATTCTGTAGGTGGTAGAGCCACGCTGAAGCTATTACTGGTTTCAGCAGGAATGGGTCGTCTCGCCCGGGGTACTACCACCCTCTTACAAAAAACCGACGTGAAGTAACAGTGCTTGCATTGTTGCGTTTCGTTCGGTCAGTGAGCGCGCCGGAAGATCCACTCCGCTCCCCTACCCCCCTCCCGTCCCGATCCCCCAAACACAGGCTGGCAATGCACTTGCGAATCCCCTAGAGTTGCTAGTGTCTATGGACGGTGGTGATCACTTAACATCAGGTGACCCACAAACAAAAAAAAAACATTGAAATAATTTGAAAATTGTAGAGAAAACGTGTTATTTTGTAATTATAAAGAAAAATTAAAATATTGTGTATTATGTTTCGATACAAGACCACGGTGAACATAAATCAATAATTTAAACATACTGTTACTCGCAAATTTCGTTGTTTCTAAAGCAAACTTTGGTCTTATGAGAGCAAATTTGTTACAGAGGTCCCTATATAATAATTAGTATATCGCACAGTTCACAGTTAAAAGAGAATCAAATCAAATTAAACAAAGAAAATATTTTGAAATATTAAATTTATCTTAGTGCAACATTAGCCATGGTCTTCCTTTAAGCCCTAATTCATACTTTTTTTTAAAGTGGAAAATTCTTTAACCGCCTTGAGCGATTTAAAAAAATGGTAGGGGAACATCTTATGAGTTTCCGTCCCCGGTGACCTTGACATGTTAGTGATTAGCAACGTATAGTATAGCGGCCTGTGTACATACAATATTAAATATTTTATATTCAATTTTTGCAGTCTATCATATGTGTTAATTGATAAACTGTATAAAAATGTATATAATTATTGCTCGAAATGCCAATAAATGTGCAAACCAGATTAATGTTAATAATTTCGTATAATTCAGGTGATAATTGAGTTAAAAAATGAAAAATAATGCAGTTATTGCATTGTTTTGAGTTTTCACTTCTGTTCGGCAGTCTTTATGGCTACCTCGACTTTTTTAATACTACTTGTATCGCTGACTTTATACGCGTTTGTTAACCCAAAAACTTTCTTAATGAAAACACCGATATTATTATATTTATAAATTACTAGCTGTGCCCGCGACTCCGTACGCATGGAATGTAGTATCTAATTAATAGTAAATACAGTTGGTTGCGCCGCTTTATATATATTTGAAATTCCCGCATTATTGTGATCAGATCACGCCACTTTAAGCCACGCCCAATTACCCTTTCCTGGCACATGCTTATCTTCGGTGGCGCGTTGGGCGCGCCGCCACTGCTGCTGCTACTATCGTCAGTGATTGTTGTGTCCGCGCCGCGCCGCACCGCGCCGCATGCAAATAGTTTGAATTTTCGCCTGGTCAAGTGAGAAATAAGCGCATCGCTACATAGTGTGCCAACATACATTATAAACAATAAGTGTTGTGTGGGAGAAAACTCAGTGGAGAGCAACGAGAATCACCTAGCCGGCTAGCCACGTGGAAACTGCAACGTCGCGAGGTATGTGCCAAGTTTCCTTCCTACCCTTGTCTCCCTCTTCGTAGCTGATCGCAATAGTTGAATATCAAATATAGCACCCCCGCATATACAGTCCACTTAAATTAGCATAGAAACCCCGCGCCCCTCGGTGGTGTCGATAACGCAACGGCGCCACCAACAGTCATCTGAATGTATTAAGCAATTACTTTTCTACTTCTCTCTCGTACTTACGCCGCGTCGTCATTAAAACTACAATAACTTTTGATAGAGTGGACCGATTTTAATGAAACACGCACTAAGTTACTCCCGAGGATATGCTTTACGATGGGATACTGAGAGTTTATTGTGAACCCAGTACTTTAGCAGTGATGCGTGTTCATAAAAACAGACAGACAGATAGACAGACATTTCTAAAAATGATTGAAATGTATTCTATTACTTATTCCTAGACTAGACTGCAACAATTATTTTTACGAAAATCTAAAAGTACAGACACGTTAGTTTTACATTCTTATTATATACTAGCCGATCCGTGCCCACTTCGTTGGGCAGTAATAGGCATTATCAATCTACAACTTTTCTCTAGAACTCAATCATATATATCTCATAATTAAGGCAGCGTTCGTAAGAAACGTTTTCGTTCGACCATTTTTCTCCGACTCCCCAGATATTACCCCCTACAACCTCACAAACTTTACCTCTTTATAATATTAGTATAGATTATAGATAATATAATTAGTTAATAGCTTCTGCCCGCGACTTCGCACGCGTGGAATAGTTATTTTGGGCTAAGACGCAGCGGAAGCTCTCAAAAGGAAAATATACCCCGATTTTAAAACATTTTTCAGTGTTGCTCCGCTCTTATTGCGTGCTGATATATAGCCTATGACACTCACAAATAACGTGGCTTTCTAGTGGTAAAAGAATTTTCAAAATCGGTTTAGTAGTTCCTGAGATTACCCCCTACAACGTCACACACTCACAAACTTTACCTCTTTATAATATTAGTATAGATATAGAATAACAGAATTGGAACAACATATATCGCGTGAACAAAATATTGTAAAAGTTGATTGAGAATAAAAATAATTTAAACGTATCATAGGTAATAAGTACTCATTATTGAGTTTAAAATGACATATTCATGGAAATGAGCAATTATTAAATATTTTTTGTACGACATCTGAAAGTTTTATTGACAATTTTTATGACGTCTAAATCAAGTGTACAAAATCTCATTCGGTCGATTGAAGTTCGATATTTTTTAGTATTTTTTTATAAAGATTATTGTAAAAGTAATATTGATAATTTGAATCGTCCTTACATTACAAAATGACTGACACTCTCCGCGTAGAAAATTTCATTTTTTGATCATTCTGGTATGATATTTATTAATTGAACCCCTTGTGTCAAAAAAATGAGAAAGTTCGGTCAATCGCTTTTGATCTAAATCCGAACTTACAAACAGACAGACATAAAAAAGTAACAACATATTCGTGGCCTTTATAATAGTCAGTTGTTAGAAAACTTCGGAAAAAAGAATTAAATTTATAAACAAAATTACAAATTTAGTCACATAAATACGTAGAGATAGACTAGAGAAATTAACTTTAATGCTGTTCGTAACTGCACTGTGGGACGCGCAAGGGTATGCGCAAATTGTTCTAAAGTAAGAAAACGGAAGAAACTTCGTCGACTTTATTACCGCTTTTTGTTGAATACAAATTAGTTTGGAAATTCGCTTTGCAATCAGTGCAAAAGAGGCCGAGGTTATCTGCAAGTTATGAAGGAATAATGAGAAAAATTCCTTTGAAAGACATTCAGAGTCGTATTCCGAAGATATTTGGTTTTTCCCATTCCTACATCTTCGAAGCGATGACAGTTCAAAGTAGCTTACACTGAGTTTGAGCTTCCCTACGGTATAGAAAAACAAATCACTTATTGACATATTTCGGGAACTGAACTTTAGACTTAACGTGGCATTATCTCAAACCACTTTCTCACTTAATACGTTCCGAGCCATTTGTACATCCGGTGGTACACGTTTTGAAAACCACTAAAAAGGAAAAAAATATTTATGTTATGTATGATGTTGTAACGTAATATTGTATGATAATACGTGATGTAGTCCGGTGACGCTGTGAAGGCCCGTCAGGCCAATAGCGTAGACAGTTCGAAAAAGAAAGTAAACTAAAATATATTTCTTGTCGAAATATCAAAAGGCCTGAAGGAAATGTCAGGCAAAAATGGTTTGGCACGGAAAGTGGTTACCATGAGATGCGTTCGTGGATAACACCAATCCTATCTTAGATATTGGAAGTAATTAAATTGGTCCTTATTTTATGAAAACACGTCTGTAAATAAAATCTTTTTATAAAAATGAACTCTTTGAAAATGTATTATAGAAACATTTAGTAAATCCATCGACTGAGTAATTGGATTCTTTACTTTGCCTTCGGTATGCTTGTACTATCCTGAACAGTACGTATTTACTTCCTACATATTCATCTGCAAGTTTATAGCAGAGACACTGATATATAGCAACAAGATATGGCATTATAATACGTAAAAGAAATGTATTATTATTTTCTCAAAAATTTTATGACTACATTTTTGCGACTTTCAATTAACTATTTGCTAACTAAAACTATACATATAAAAAACCGAAATTACGTTTAGGTTTATAAAATGGCAAAATTAATTTAGAAAGTACTATCGGGCTTGGTGGATGCTGTCCTACCTTGATAATAAATAACAAATCCTAAAAGTCAACCGCAGCACCACCTACCAGGTTCAATTGTAAATCTAAAGCATTTTTGAATCCACCCGAACACACACAAAAAAATTCATCAAAATCTGTCCAGACATTTAAGAGGAGTTCAGTTACACACACACGGACAGGAGAATTATATGTATGTAGATATTACAAGACAGTGTTGCTACGCTCTTGCTAAATTAGGTAGGTCAAGCATAGGAGTGCGGGTAGTGGAGCTGAAAGCTGGTGTAGACCGATAAAGAGCCTCTTCAGCTGGCACTTGGGTCGCAAACCCTAAGCACTGTCACCTCGCCCTGCAAAAGAATGGACTCGGCATTCGCACATGTCAAGGGGAAAATATTTGTTGGTATTTTGTAAACACACAGAAATATTTGAAAAATAAAAAGTAATAAAGTAAATTTTCAAAAAAAAGTATTAACCGACTTCAATATCAATCAAAAACCCATAAGGCACTAAAAAGCGGAAAATAAATAGTTTATCAAATTAAATAAAACATATGAATATGTGTGCTACCTAGAGATGTATTGGAAATCGGTGCCAACCGAAATTTCAAATTTGTTCCAGGTAGAAAAGTATTACAGAGACGCGAGAGTGAACTTATTTTGTAGCTATGTAGATGATACGATTTTCAGTTGGCACCGACTTCTAATATATCTCTAGGTAGCACACATATTCATATGTTTTATTTAATTTGATAAACTATTTATTTTCCGCTTTTTAGTGCCTTATGGGTTTTTGATTGATATTGAAGTCGGTTAATACTTTTTTTTGAAAATTTACTTTATTTTTCCATTTTTAGTGTACATATTCAATTGGTTGTACAATAAGTAACGTTTGGTACGAACGCAACCTTATCAATAATCCGCGATAGTTTCTACCACCAACTCGGCTACCATCGCTTCACACATAATACACCTTAAGTAATGTAATTACAATGCTTGCGTCATGTTGCAATACAGCAACGAACATAAGCACAATAGGCTCCTAAGAATTGAAGAGTTTTTTTTATAATATTGGTGGCAATCGAACATACGGGTCACCTGATGGTAAGTGATCACGGCCACCCATGGACACCTGCGACACGAGAGGAAACACAGATGCGTTGCCGGCCCTTAAGAAAGCAGTAGGCTCGTTTCTTGAAAGTTTTCTTACTTTGTCACGGATCCCATCATCAGAACCTAACCAAATTCTCATCAAACTATCCTTGAAGTACATCCTTTCCAATAAAAAATGAATCATCGAAATCGGTTAGCGTGATATTGAGTTATTCGTCTATTTGTCGTTTACATAATTAATGCAAATTTAAAACTTATACGGTTTTGCACTGGACGCCGTTGTCGGAACTGGACCAAATTAAAATGGGACCACACGGGAAGTACCAGCTTTCAAATAAAAAAAGAATAATCAAAATCGGTTCACCCAGTCCAAAGTTATGAGGTAACAAACATAAAAAAAAAAAAAAAAAAAAAAACATACAGTCGAATTGATAACCTCCTCCTTTTTTTGAAGTCGGTTAAAAAGGAGGAGTAAAGGTTTCCCTGTTTAGTATATTAAATAGAAGTTATGGTATATAATGAATTGTTTTTTTTTGTTTTAACTATAAATCAGGTTCTAACAACATATAGATGCTAAACTATTCAGTGGAACATATTAGGGAAGTACCACTAATGTATTTATATTCCATCATTGAATTGATCTAAAATAACTTAAGATACGAGAAAACTCTCTAAGAGAGGAAGAAAAGTAGTGACATATCTAGTAAAATCGACATCATAGAAATAGCTCAGTCGCATAGTGCATCGCGCTCACTACATTAAGAGATATTAGAGTCGGAGGTGGAAATTTTAATATCACAGATACTTGAAATGCATTTGTTTTCCTTAACATACCGCAGACTGTGCGATTACTACGTAGGAGTATTAATTAAACTATGGTATAAAATAGGAAGTTTGCTGCAAGATGCGGCTGTTAAAATAATGCAATATTCGTGTCTTAGATTCATTTTCTTGCAGTACGTATAACATTACTAGAGTTCGTGTGTTTCGAGCCATCTTATATGATGTTGAATTCATATCAAAATACATATAATAAGTATATAAATCTAACGTGTCTGTACTTTTTCGATTTTCGTAAAAAAAGTATTGCAGGTGTGTAGGAATAAGTAATAAAATACATTTCAATCATTTATAGAAATATCTGTCTGTCTGTTTGTATGACCACGCAGCACTGCTAAAGTGCTGAGTTCACAATAAAAGAAATTCATAAAGCATATCTTCTACAATAACTTAGTCCTTGTGTCATTAAAATCGGTCCACTCTATCAAAAGTTATTGTAATTTTAATGACGATGCGGCGTAAGTACAAGAGAAAAGCTATCTACGTACATACGTAAATGACACATTCAGATGGCTTTATTAATCACTGCTTTTTACATAACGATGAAGTCGCGGGCACAGCTAGTAATAAATAAATGCGTAGTTAGAAAACTTTCAATTTATACTTATTAATTTGATGGTAGTAAGCAAGGCGCATATTAGACATTATCTTGACATGGATGTATAAGTTTTTCGGAAATACTTTTCTTTGATACATAAATTCAGAACTTAATAAAATCCATTGAATGTTATATATAGACACAGACAAGATACAAGATACAGATAACTGCATCATAGCCAGTTTAAAAAATCTTCAGTTTCAATAAGGGATAAGTCAATGTTATTAAAAATTTCAATAAATACATTTGTGCAACTTTCTTAGAAAATCTTCAACGAATTATGTGACTATATAAAATATTAGTAATATATTAGGGGAAGTTACGTTACATTTATTATTATTTGGTAGGGTATTGGGTGAGGTGTCCATTATTTACCAAGTTTGCTTTTTTTACTTTGTTGTCGGTCAAATCGTTAATTTATAACCTATAAATGAGTGCGTGTAGCCCTCACACGCGATTGAAGTAAGACTTTTTAAATGTTATTGATTTTCTCAATAAACAGTTTATAAACAAATAACTCAAAAATATTAGGAAAAAAATTGTGCGTTTAACCGGCACTCACGATTGAAGAGTTGCTAATAAAAATCATACAATAGAATGAATTATGTATATATGTGCGCCCGACCGTGCCGCCATCTGGTTTCAATATAAGTAAGTAACAAATTAAAACAAAGCTTCATTATCTGTAGTGCCATCTATCAGCTAATTTCGAACCTTAATAACACCGGAAATATTACTAGCAACTCTTTGTTATAAAGTAAATAAAATATAGAAAAGTACGGACAGATTACTATGATAAGTAACGAATTAAATTAATTAAGATTTAATAGAAGTTTTGGTTATGTTTAATTATTATCTAACCGAAAGGTACAGAAACATGACGCCATATTGCCGTTTCTTTTCACAACTTTCGTTGCATTGTCGTCCAGTTACCTCCTAGTCGCGTCTAAAGAAGGTTTACTTTAAAAAACATTTAAGAAAAATAAACATTCCGGTGCCGTTTACCCGTGCCTAAATGACAATCCTTTCCGTTTGATTTTACATGGGGCTTTTTCACTTTTAGAAATTAATTTTCATCTTCCTTGTTTTATTGACAAAACTTACTAAATACTATTATTTCTCCATCTACTATGATCCCTCGGAATAGAGAAATATTGATATCGGCCTCAAAAAATTAATTTGTATATTCTTGTTAAATATTTTTAGGATATAAACTAACAATATGAACGATATTCAAGTCAAAACAACCAACTTGGTAAGTAACATACACCTTAGTGTTAGGGGGTTGGTACACTGTGTTCGGCCGATTTTCCTATTATCCTAGATTTTATTTATTCTTTTTTTATATATATACAAATTGTTTTAAAAGTAACTTATATAATAATATTATCTCTCGTATTTAGACTAAAGGATGTATAGCACAGATTAAGACAAAAAAATTAAACAAGATCGAAAAGCCCATTTATTCCTAGGAAAATAACTTTCCTGATTCCCGCCTCACTTAATCTTAACTTTAAGCTGTACACCGTTGGACTTAGTGCTAAAGTTATTAACTTGTGCTTGCTAAGGAACGAGATCTGAGAATATTATTAACTAGCTGTAACCGCAGTTCTACACGTGTTGTTTTTAAATTGCATTAAAGAAATACAAAATGGTGAGACCATGTACGATTATAGAAATTCTCTTTTAAATCAATTGTAAGTACGACACGTACGCTACTTACAGTAACATTTAAGCTATACATTAGATATATAAATACTAACAGTGTGTCAAATGAGGTTTATCATCAGCAACATATTTGAAACTTTGACCCACCATACAACTACCTCAGTGCTCACTTACACTGTATAAGGAACTAATGAAAAAATGACTTAAAGATAGATAATGATATAATATGCCCATATTGTCAATAAGTAATACGTTCATGGTCTTATATCTTAATAGAAAGACCCCTTCTATTTTCAAAATTACTATTAATAATTATAATATTGAATTGTATACAATGAATGAGCTAACGTCTTGAAATCCTGCATAAATATAAATCAAGATATAAAGAGCAGTTTTAAATATTCGACAATTTAAGTAGTGCTCAATGAACTGGATACAGTATTATTATATGTTACTATGGTTACTGAGTTATGTAGACGAAAGCGAGTTTACAGTGAGCAACATATTTTTGCTAAATTTCATGCGGATGAAGTCGCGGGTAACAGTTAGTCTAAAATAGAAAAACTTAAATCACTTCCTATAAGGTCAGCTATCTGCCACTGAAAGTCCTGTAAAAATCGATCTAGCCGTTTTAGAAATAACACTGCAGGCGAAGCCACGTTTAACAGCTAATATAAATTAAAATTGGCTATATTACTTTTTATAAGGTCAGCTATCTGCCAGTGAAAGTCCCATGAAAATTGGTTTAACCATTTTGGGGATAGCACTGCAGACGAAGCCACGGTGAACAGTTAGTCTAAATTAAAGTAGCCTAAGTAACCCGCTGTAATTTTAGCTGCCTCTCAGTGAAATTCCCGTGAAAATCCAGTGAGATTACCCGAAAAACAAACAGACAGACAGACAGACCAAAAAAAATTTTAAATATTGCATGTTTGTTATCATTGTCGTGTATACTTTCATACCCAATTATTAAAAAGATTTTAGATTCAGATTATTATATAAATAAATTAATTGTTATCTTTCGCCTCCTAATTTTTATTGTCCTATATAATAAGTTCCGCATATCTATTTTAAGGAGGTTCCACCGAAGCGGTAAGCTTACACGCCTCGTTGAACTCTTTATGATACGTGAACAGGTATTTAGAGTTCCTTAGGCGGTTAAGCGGAACGGACTATAATTTATCACCCTACTGTTTGGCATACGAAGGTGCATTAATGCCTTTCTCTTACGATTCATATTCTATACTAGCTGTGCTAGCGACTCCGTCCGCGTGGATCCTAATGTAAAAAAACAGTGGCTAATAAAATCATCTGAATATATCAAGTCCAGTTACTTATCAACTTTTCTCTTGTACTTAAGTCCTGCCATTATTAAAATTACAATAACTTTTGATAGAACGAACCGATTTTAATGAAACTAAGACTAAATGTTACTCGAGGATATTCTTTATGATTTTCCTGATGAGGCAAGGCAAGGATTCAAATCTAAATCCATTAACGCTGTGTCCAATTTTATAATAAATAAGATCAAATTTAACTTTCACCCATGCGATTATTTATCAAATATTTTATAATGAAAATGTATATAGACAAATAGAGAATAATCAATTACTTTACTAACTTTCAGAGTAGGTATTTTTATATTAACTTTCAAAATAAAAATCAAATTAAAATATACTTTATTCCAATTAGTCAAAGCTACCACCGGTTCGGAAAAACCCAATCATCGAGAAGAACCGGCAAGAAACTCGATTTGGTTTATCTTTTCGTGACATAATGGGTCTTTACCAATGTGTGGACACGCCATTAACCACCATCGCTTCTAAATAAATTTTCATTGAGAAGGTTTTGATACTATACCTATGCACTAGATTTCACTGCAGCGAATCAACTTTCAATCAATCAAACTTTCAGTTTATTTTATAGTGCACATGTTCTGTTTATCTATCAAATACTTTATTATAATTTTGATACAACATGTAGATCGCATTCGAAACGAACACATCCGTGGTAGCCTTGGAGTCCGTGACATCGCACACAAGCTGCAGGAGAATCGACTCCGCTGTTACGGCCACATAAGTCGCAGGCCTCCTGACTACGTTGGAATTAGATGACTCAACATAACTGTACAAGGCCCAAGGTCTCGTGGCAGGCCCAAGAAACGCTGGTTGGACGTGGTAAAGACGGACTTAAAGGAAAATAACCTCACACAGAAGGATGCCGAAGATCGGGCAAAGTGGAGGAAGTTTATTTAGAAAGCGGACCCTGGTACCAGGCTGGGAAAACGCTAGGAAGAAGAAGATGTAATAAATAACTGAGCCACAGCAACGCGTTGCCAGCTCAGATAATACTAAAATATAGCATTTTAAATTCTACAATTTAAAAATAATATAAATGGGATTCGTATTTTTATAGATCAATATATATCGTGATTTTCAATATGTAAGGAATGTCAAAATAAAACTTTAATTCGATATATTGAGTTCTAAAGTCGACGAGCGTAAGTATTTAATTAGTCTATTAAGATGTAAGTTGAAGACATCCCAGGGGCAGACAGTCCATCGCGTTAACTCGACGGCATAATATTATGTCTATATTTTGGGTTGTAAGAAGCCACGTTGCGCTGTTTACGGTGTAATTAACTGTAGAGAGCTAAGGGAAAATGACGCTGTTGCGAGAGATTAATTATGGCATGGGCGGTTTTGTATAGGGCTGGACAGACTAGTAGTTTAGATGCTGCGATTGCACTTTTCTTTCACGTAACAGCGATCGATTTTCATTAGAGAGGGTCCGTTCAAGTAAATAAGCAGAACTTTAGTAATTCCTGATCGCCCTCTCCCCCTGGTCATCAAAAGTAAGCAATCAATCAAGCAAGTAAGCAATCAAATCAATTGAATTTAGGCCCTAAAAGGCGATTATGAACGTCAAAACTACCACCGGTTGGGAAAACAACTCAGTCATCGAGAAGAACCGGCAAGAAACTCTATATCTTATACATTATATATGTTACACATTACATATCACAATCGTTTTTAGTAGATGCACGCAAAGGAGTCAATTCCAGACATCACCATCGTTCACATATTGATCCACTCTCTAATAGCCTTTTGACAGCAAAACCCGCTTGACATGACGCTTAAACTCACAATTTGGCAAATCGGTTATATGCTTTGGGACTTTGTTGTAAAACCTAACACTATTCTCTAAATAACTATTACTGGTTTTACTTAGTCTGAAAAATGGGACGACCTATTTGTCACGGTTTCAAGAATTTAGGTCTCAATGCTCATATCCCCTCCTCCCATGCTTGAGTAAATATTTATAATATATAATATTTAATTTTTTCTGGTTTCTTTATTGTATAATGGGACGCAGTTAATAAGGCTAGAAATGAGGAATTTATAATCTATAGATTTAACTTATACTGGTTCGATATTAAGACGATGGTAGCCCTGAATTTTCTTATTGATAATATCGTTGTTACGACATCGATGTTTTTTTTTATAAACGATGTCGCATCCCTAGTTTTAATAGCGTTAAACGGAAATTTTATATCCCCTGGCCGCCTGCTCAGAACGTAAATTGGGTAAAATATATATTTTTAATCTGCCAGCGTTAAATCGCTCGTCTGTGCAACATCGAAGTCATTATAACATTATCGTGGATGATGTGTTGCATCGTTCCTAATGGATATAACTCGTTTTCGCTTAATGCCTATCATTAAAAAGAAAGGCCATCTTAATTCATGTACAAACATGTTGATATTAATGTAATCTCGACGTATTGTTAATTACTTTTTAAGATGATTTAGCAAAATACTTTGAATTTTTCCATAACAAGTATGGCTCAGAGATTAGCGTGTTTTGATAACCAGGCAATATATAATCTATATAATTTAATTATTGATACGATTCTAACATATACTTATATTCATACTAATATTACACAAAAGCAAAAAAAAATATTTATTTTTATTCATTTATACAACTCAATAAAATTGTAATTATAACTATATTATTAATCTATAATAGATTATGTCAATTTTCATTACGAAACATTACATTACTTTTCAAGAGAAATTATAATTACATGAACGCTAGTGACTGCTGTAGTTAATAACTGTGTTGCAGCCATTAATGCTCGCCGCCGGAAACCCTAAACTTTTTTTATACCATAGGAGGCAAGCGAATACGTGGGTCACCTGATGTTAAGTGATCACAGCCGTCCATAGACACTAGCAACACCAGGGGAGTCGCAAGTGCGTTACCGGTCTTTTAAAGAAATGTACGCTCGTTTTTTGAAGGTTTGTAAGTCGTAATGGTTTGGAAACACCGCTACTGGGAGTCGATTTCACAGTTTCGAAGTACGAGGCAGAAATTACTTTGAGAACCTCACCGTAAAAGACTTCCAGTCATCGAGGTGTTGTGGATTAATTTAAAGAATTTACGCAATAAAAAGACCTACAGTCGTAATATAAAAAAACAGGAAAATAGTATAAAACCAAGTGACCAAATGCGGCTGAGCAAGCGTGAGTTAGATAATTGATGATTGAAGTGGCTTCGAATCTTTGCGAATGAGTAGCTTTCCGTGAAAGAAAATATTGTGATGAAACCATAGTGTAGACTTAAGGCTTTTTATTAGCACGCCTGGTTAGTCACCGACTCAAAATTGGGAATGTATCCCCAAGCGCCTATATGTGTATTCCCACAGTTGCATTTCAGAGCGAGTCGCCCTCTAAGTTTTACGTGTTTACCACGTTAGACCACACCGTCATTCATCAAATTAAATATATGCATATACTAGCGGCCCCGGCGGACTCTGTCCCGCCCAAATAATAAAAAAAACCGTAGACAAATTATATACTAAAAATTTTCTCGTGAATCACTCTATCTACTGGTGCAAACCGAGTGAAAATCCGTTCAGTAGTTTTGGAGTTTATCACGAACAGACAAACGTGGCAGAGGACTTTGTTTTATACTATGTAATGATGTTAAATATATGTATTTTTAAAGCTGTCTTGCACTTATGTCTTACGATATGTTACTATAAAAGACAATGGCAAAGACAAAAACACTCTATATGTACTACAAGAACGAGCAGAACGAACGATTTATAATATGGTACTAAAAATCTAAACTAAAATACACTTGAAATTAAATTATATGAATTTAGTATCTTAACTCTGTCCTTCTAATACTTCCTGGATAATAAGTATTGTATGTTAGCGAAAACCTAGATAATATAAACTAAATTGTGACATAAGATATAAATACAAATTAACCATCCTACATTTTTTAATGATCCCATATCCCAGAAGGGCTTGTAACATTTGATAAATAAGGGCACAGGGCTGAGGCAGCCTCTCCGCTAACTCCCATAGCTATCTCTTCCGAGTGATGTTTATAAAAAGCTAAAACATAATCCGTTGTATTACAAAAAAGTTAAATACGTATTAAATACTTGGTTTAAAAAAGTTTCCTCATAAATGCACCGCACTCGCCCGAGGCAAGTTCGCATTATTCTTTTTCACAAGTCTAACCTAACGTAACCAAAGCGAGACAAAAGAGCAAGATGGCGAACATTCAGCGACCGCGGTGCATTTAATATGAGACCTTTTTAAAGCCAGGGTTCAATACGTATTTAACTTTTTTGTAATAACATGGAATTAGTTTAGCCATTAAACATATAGGTATTGTAAAAGCTTTAGAAATTAAGTGCCATGATTTAAGCAGCAAAGTCTATTATAAGACCAGTCATGTTGTACGCATCTGAGTGCTGGGCGACGAGCGAGACGGATGAGAGAAAACTACATGTGGCAGAGATGCGAATGTTAAGGTGGGTGTGTGGTGTAACTAGAATGGATAAAATTAGGAGTGAACATATCAAAGGAAGTTTGAAAATAGCACCAGTGACAGAGAAGTTAAAGAGTGATAGGTTAGCATGGTATGGGCATGTCATGAGGAGAGATGAAGACCATGTAACGTAAAAAGCTTTGAGTATGACGGTCGATGTATATAAGAGTAGAGGACGACCGAAAAATGTATGGATGGAATGTGTGAAAAATGATATGTGTGTAAAAGGTGTGAATATCGAAATGACATCTGATAGGCGAGCGTGGAGAAGGAAAACATGTTGTGCCGACCCTACTTAGGTGGGATAGAGGTAAGAAGATGATAATGATTTAAACAGCAAAATTAAGCTATACTAGTACTATAAAGCTGAAGAGTTTATTTGTTTGGTTGAACGCACTAATGTCAGGAACTACTGGTTCGATTTGAAAAAAATCAATGTTAGATAGCTCATTTATCGAGGAAGGCTATGGCTATATATCATCACGCTAAGACCAATAGCGGAGCACCAATGAAGAACGTTTCAAAATTGTTTTTTTATTTCATTTTCAGAGCTTTCGCTGCGTGTTAGTAATTACCCCAAAGTAACTATTCCACGCGAACGAAGTCTCGGGAACAGCTAGTGAATGCTAGCGTGTGAATAAAAGATTCAGTGTCGACAGAATAATCAATTGCTCTAAATTCGAGTCAAACCGCGGTCTACATTAGCGTGAAACGTTGAAATTTTATACCCCATAAAATTTTCTTTTACTCAGCTCCGAGATAAACGACTCAATTTATTATGCCCCCTAATTGCCCTATTTTAAATGCGTTCGGCGGTGAGTTTGAAACGCAGACGCAAACTTTACAAAATTTATATTAATTAAGAAAAATAAAGTCTTTAAATTCTGGTTATGTGGCTTAGCAGTATTAATGTAAAAATAATCGTGTCGCAACTACAACAAGATAGATTAAATTTGATTAAACGTCTAATCCTCTCTACGAGAGATCTTGAAATCCATTTTAACTTTTTCGATAGTTACGGATTGCAAACCGGTTTGCCAATCTGATTTCAGACGGTTTTTAAAGTTCTTTTTTTTGGTGCGTTAAGATAGGCATTCACATTTGCGCATCGTAGTATTCTTTATATAGGAAGTTATACAAGTGCGTCCTCTAATTCGCTCCGTAGGGATCGCACGAATCTACCCGTTGGCAATGCCGATGCCTTTTTCGGGTAACTTTTGCAATGCGTGCCGACGACGTCATACGAAATGCCGATCAGTGGAAATCCTTGTAAATGAGATTAAAATAATTTCGTGGCATGGTGGTTTGACTCTTTGTAAGCCTTAGTTACTACTCTCAAATTGAAAATCTCTCGCCAAACACCTATAGATGTATTTCGGAAGCTGGAATTAAGAGCCAATTCTTCTTGAGGTTTAGTGTGCTTACCGTCTAAGATCACGTCGTTATTTACCATCAGGTGATACAGTGCGCAAATGCTGAAAATTATAAGGTATAAAAAATCATTTTGCCCACAACAAAACAACCAATCAAATTGGCCCACGTAATAAAAATAACAATTGAAATATTATGCCAACGACTAAAACACATAAACTACGTCCTGAACCACAGCAAACAAGAACAATAGAAAAGTTTACGGTAGGTACTGAATTTTAGACTGAACAGTGGCCTATTTTAGGTCAACTCAGCCCGTAATAAAGACCTTTGAATTGAATCAGACAAAACGTTATGAAGGGATTGTCTAAACTCTCAAAACTCTTATACCAACTTTGTTGAAATACAAAAGCGAATATTCTAGACAGTTTACCAACAAACACGTATATTATGCTTAGAAAGCGCTTGTACAATTTAATTTCAAGTTTCTGTTTCAACACTATGAAACTATGAAAAATGCAATCAAAGTAATTGGTGGCAAAATAATATATCTATATATGTATACTAGGTTCTGCCCGCGACTTCGTCCGCATGGAATGGTTACTTTAGACTAACGCCAACACGCAGCGGAAGCTCTCCAAAGAAAAAAAACAACGATTTTGAAACAATCTTAATTAGTGCTCCGCTCCCACTGGCGTGGGTTAGCGTGATGATGTATAGCCAATAGCTTTTATCGATAAATGAGCTACCTAACATTGAAGGAGTTTTTCAAATCGGACCAGTAGTTCCTGAGGTTAGCGCGTTTAACCAAATTAGTTAAGGATTACTACTCTTCTTTCTTACTTAACTCGAGCCGTCATTCAAATTACAATAACTTATGATAGAGTGGACCGATTTTAATGAAACAAAGACTCCCGAAGATATGCTTTATGATTTGAGTTTTATTGCGATCCCAGTACTTTAGCAGTGATACGTGTTCATTCAAACGAACAGACAGACAGACATTTCCAAAAATAATTGAAATGTATTCTATTACTTATTTCTAGACACCTGCAAGAATTTTTTTCACGAAAATCGAAAAAGTACAGACACGTTAGATTTACCTTCTTATTATATGTATAGATATTTAAAATTAAATTGCTAAACGTATGTAATCGCGTATCACTTCGGAACAGCTGCACCTCATTGACTAATTATTTTTGTAGTGCTTATAATTTTCAGGACAAAGTTCATATAAAAATAATTATTAAGACGTTGGTTAAAAAATGTCCATATAAAGAGGCAGTGAGTGAGTGAGACAGATCACAGAAGACAGGAGAGAGATATCTAAAAAGTGATTATATACAGAATCTTAGGTTTTTATAGTCTTTTTTTTTTGTGAAAACGTCACTAGAGTCGAATAATAACAAAAAAAAAAACATTATAATCGATCAAGTCGTTTGGGAAAAGAATTATAAACACATGGACACCGAAATTATATATATATATATAGTTTTCCGCGTGTATAGGTAACGTTTCGTAGTAAAAGAAAAGCCCGACCAATTACGCTTGAACATAACGCTTAATGAGATTGCTTTGAGGGTCTTCAGAGAGCATTCCGATCATTATAGATAGAGTAGTACTCTAAAATGAAGGGAAATTTAAGAATTATCTTTATTTTTCATAACATCGACTAAATTCAAGTTTGTTCTTAGATATTTGAAGTAAAAACTTCTTTGCGCGTTGAGCGGTATTTTTTTGGTAGTAAAAGAACGTCAGATTTAGCGTCAGCGACATGCTACTAGCGTGAACGATTTACGCGGCTTGCGTCAGATTAGTGACGTGTAGTATTGCGGTCTGTGTATCTACATGTAATATTGATGATTTTGCAGCTCATTATATGGTTGATTGATTAGTAAATTTAATAAAAATGTATATAATTATTGCTCCGAGTGCCAATAGATGTGAAGAACAGGGTAATTTTAATATTTTCAATATACCAAATTATATTATGTATTCACACTATAATTAATTTAAAATTTCAAAAGAGAGCACAGTTCTTTTTTTCAAAAGAGAACACAGTTACTCCATTGTTTTGAGTTTTCAGTTCTGTCGGTAGTCCTTATGACTGCCTTAACTTTTTTTCATATTTTAATTTCATAGTTTCCAGAAATGTAGAAAAATATTCATTAATAAACTGTTATTATAATTCCTAAAGACCACACAATCAAATTAAAGAAATATTACGAACTAACTAATGAACTAAATAAAAATGGCTATGTGGTTGAGTTATACGCGGTAGAAGTAGGAGCGAGAGGTATACCAGCAAAATCTCTCTACAACCTTTTGAATGACCTTGGCCTGTCGAGAACTGCAGTAAGTTTTATTTTAGAACGAGTATCAAAGGCTGCACTAACAGGTTCCTACCAAATTTGGCTAGGCAGGGCGGGAAACTCGAGCAGTGAAGGTGAGCGTTGATGCGCATCTCAAAGGGGGCCTCCTTAAACCTACACCTGGGTCGCAAGTCCTGGGAACTGCTCTGAGTTTCTCCCTCCGCCACACGATGGACCCGGCACCCGCACGGTGAATCCATGGAAGGCTAAGAAGTTCGTCTCTCTCTTGAGCTTTCTACAACAGCCCGAAGATACTTGAATAATCCCGGATAAAATTTAGTAAGTTACAAAGTACGCACGCCAGCTGGCTTATTTCGTACAAGAATCGACAATATTCTGTAACTATATACTCTAATATTCTATTCACTGTTATGATCCATATGGTATGACTAGGTGGTAGAGCCACGTGAAGCTATTACTGGTTTTAGCATGAATGGGTCGGCTCGCCCGGGGTACTAGAAACCTCTCATAGAAAACCGACGTGAAGTAACAGTGATTGCATTGTTGCGTTTCGTTCGGTCAGTGAGAGCGCCGGAGGCCCACATGCCCTCTCCTCTCCCTCCTCTCTCCCTTTCCCCCAAACACAGACTGGCAACGTACTTTCGACTTCCCTGGTGTTGTTAGTGTCTATGGACGGTGGTGATCACTTAACATCAGATGACCCACCACTTCGTTTGTCTGTTATGACATAAAAAAAAGTAAACTAAACATCGCAGAAATCACTGAAACCTTCTAGAGTTCTCTGCAGATATTCTAACACATTTATTTTTAGTAATTAAAAATGGATAGGATTTCGGAGCGGGAGAAAAAAAACGTAAATAACCTTATCGCATTGAATATTTTAAGCAAATCTTAGATTTTTATATATAAGAGTTAACAGCCTTCCAAAGATTTCCACCCCTCACGACCGAAGACAATTCTTTCTAAACTTTGAAGCGAACACGAGACTAAGCAACCTCATGAGGATAGTCATATATGTGGAAAGATTGTTGATGTGTATCACTTGAAAACAGCACCAAAAGAGAGTGTTAGTTGTCAATATTGAGTGGGTAATGACATTACAAGGTTCTTACAAGATGGTGACCCTCTTGTTACAACTTTCCAGAGAGTATTTGTGGCAAGTTAGAATCCAAGTGGTATTATTTCCTATCCATTTCACTTGTGTACAATAACCAAACTGTATTACGTAAAATACCACCAATATTACAAAGTATAGAGTGAAACAACACAAGAATCGAAATAAAATATAAGGTCCACTACATGACATTCCAAGAGCCAGCCAAAAACTCGATGAAGATTTATGCAATTCATTTCGTAAATATAACAGTTCGATGAGAGTTAACAAGCTGTATTCTCGGAGACTAACCCCCTCATTTGCATTCACGAGCGTCCAATCTTCGAAAATCGGTAACATTTAAAACGCAACTTGGGGTAATTGAAAAGCGTTTTTGTGTATGCGTGGGATACGTTAGGTTACTTTGGGATTTCCATATAATTTGTCCGGGATATTACAATGAATTCTATTTAACATTCGAATCGATGTACCTTACTGAAGAAATAAGTTAAATTAAATCAAAAATACTTATTACATTTGGGCCCTGAGGAGGCTCTTATGGACGTCAAAAAAAAAACTCGACGAGGCTTACTTCTTTTATGGTATATCTTTATACATATATAATTCTTCTGTACGTGTGTATGTGACTGATCTCCTACTAAAAAGTTAAACAGATTTAGATGATTTTTTGTGTGTGTTCAGGTTGATTCAATATTGGTTTACATTCAGAGTAAGACCCGGTAGCGATGCTACTACAATATTTAATATTATTATAATTTTAGTTCAACTGTGCTGATAAGCACATAATGAGTAGGGCGACATGCAAAACTAATTATATATATTATAAAGGCCTCGTAAGTCCCAACGACCTAATTTAATCAATTACAGCCCAGCGACCTAAAATTATGACATGATATTTGAACCTAAAAAAATGTAAAAAAAATATTAGCCTTGAACGCATCTTCAATTTTAATTTGAAATCTAATTTTAATTATGGACTTGTTTACTTTAGGTATAACAAATACCACTTAAAATTATTTTGTGAAAAGCATTTCATTAAAAGATTTTTTTATTAAATTTAAGTTCTGTGCCGCAACTTCTTGCACCTATTTTTAGTACATTGGGTCGTAATTTATATCGACCTAAATTTACGTTGGGCCTTATGAGGTTAAGATAGATCACAGGTATTAGTTCCATACCTTCTCACTGTAGGCGCTGATTTAAATAAATGAGTTGTATCTGAATTTATATAACGTACTCTGTGAGAAGGTGCACGTAGCCCCGGTCTGCACTACGAATTTATGAGCTTTCTTCTGGAATTGCTCGTCTAGAATACATTGAAGTCGTTAGGAATAAATAAATTACGACGCAATTTCTTCAGCTACATACACTTTATTACGCAATTGGCGAGATTCATCCCATTTAGTTAGTACGATTTATAACCAAAAATGGGTAGAGAATATGGATTCCAAAATAGCTTCTACAAAGACAGTTGTTTCATTGACTTTTACATATTTAAAGAACCTACCAATATAAAAAAGAAAGTTGTTAAAGGATGGACGGATATTTTAAGGAAAAACTAATCAACAGAATTGGATGAGACTTTACAATTACATAGATTACTAGCTGCGTCCGCGACTTCGTCTGCGTGGAACCTGATGTACAAAACAGTGATTAATAAAGTCATCTGAATGTATTAAGCCTAATTATTATTACATTTCTCTCGTAATTAAGTCACGTCGTTATTAAAATTACAATAAATTTCGATAGACCGAACCGATATTAAGCCCGTGTATCTATACATATGATAAGAATGTAAATTTGACGTGTCTGTACTGTTAGATTTTTGTGAAAATAATTGTCGCAGGTGTCTTGGAATAAGTAGGTAGTAGAGCCACGCTGAAGTTATTACTGGTTTCAGCACGAATGGGTCGGCTCGCCTGACGTAGTACCACCCGGCCCACAAAAACACCCACGTGAAATAATAGTGCTTCCATTGTTGCGTTTCGTTCGGTCAGTGCGAGCGCCGAACCCCTCCCATTCCCTTCTCCCTCCCCTCCTTCTGTCACCCTCACCTCTCCCCCCAAACACAGGCTGGCAATGCACTTACAACTCCCCTTGTGCTGCTAGTGTCTATGGACGGCGGTGATCACTTAACATATAGGTGACCCGCCTGTTCATTTGCCACCTATGATATAAAAAAAACGTAATAAAGAATATTTGAATTATTGTTAGAAATTTATTTCATTAAAATCGGTTCATTCTATTAAAAGTTATAGTGATTTTAATGACGACACTGCTTAAATACGAGAGAAAAGTAGACAAGTAAATGGACTTAATACATTCAGATGATTTTATTAATCAGAGTTTTTTTACATAAGCTTCCACTCGGACGAAGTCGCGAGCACAGCTAGTAAAATATATTACAGTGTATAAACAACGATATTTAATATTCAAATTAATAATTAATACTAAGACATCATTGATTTTAATTAATAACTCGTATAACAACTTCAAAAAGGTAGTCACGGTTAATGCGCAAAGTTTATATTGTCGCTCCAAAGTTCTGCCTTTAATGAAATTATTAAAGGTAGTTAAAATTTGAGAGTGACGGCTATATAGTATGAGGAGTACAGCATTCTGCTATTGTTCTGTGACAATAAACATTACAACTGTACTTCCTTAGATATTAATGGTATATAGTAAATAAAAGCGATGGTTTTTTAAGTAAAAGTTTCTTTAGGCGTCTTGGACAGTGAAATGTAACATTTTTATGTTATTTATTTTACCATAACTTGCCACTAGGCGGCGCTACGCTTATTTTGAAGTGATAACTTCTTTAGGCGCGTTTAGTGGTGTTTTTGGCATAATAAATTAATAATTTCGAGTGACCAGCCGTATTGCGCTCGCGTGGCTTGCGTCAGACTAGCGACACTTGGTATAGCGACCTGTGTACATGTAATATTGATATTTTGCAGCATTATAGGTTCGATTGATTTACAGACTTTATAAAAAAGTAAATAATTATTGCTCCGAGTGCCAATAAATATGAAAACAACAGTATAATGTTAATGATTTCAATAAACAAATTCCAAAATTTAAATATTGTCATTGACACTATAATTCATACGAATGCTCAAAAGAAAGAAAGAAAGAAATACTTTATTGTTGGAAGAACCATACAATTAAATTAAATTACACACACTAATTAGACAGAAAAAAAAAACATTTTAAAAATGAAAAATAGATGTCCAACAATTGGCGAACCCCTTCAGCAAAAATCTGCAATACTGTAAGTAGTACTGCAGCGCTGATTTTCGATGGGAGCCTATATATGATGATAAACGGACGTTAATGTTAATACAGAATTTGAAACGAACAAACAAATAACACAGACATACGTAACACGTCACGGATGGCCATACTAAAGAGATATAACTACTGTAACCACAAATTTAGGATTAAACAAAACAAATATAAATTTAGAAGAAAAAGAAATACACACCAATAAACAGAGCTTACAATAGAACTGCGTGAATACATTATACGTCACTTTAATTACTGAGTTTGAAATTGCAATAGATAATGCTTATATGAGAGTTTAAAGCTAAGTTTACTCTTTTTGGATCGACATGGCGGTGGGATATTGTTCCAACGAAAGAGAACACATTTATTTCATTGTTTTGAGTTTTCAATTCATTGGGCAGTCCTTATGACTGACTTATGACTCGCGAATGAAGTCGTCAATCTACACATAAATATAATAAAATTTAAGAGCGTCATATTATTCCCACACTTGTGTCATTCCTATAACTCGAAATTAGCGTCCATTAAACTCATTTGATACGCGCAAAAACCGCGGCTCCAGCTATCGACATGTAACCCGAGAATACGTAACACATAACGATAATATCACCCCACACCTGCATTTATCGCGAACACAGACAAAACTTCATGGCGATTCTCTCAGTTATGGGAATAGCATTAGTGTGTCCACCGGTTCGGAAAATAGCCTTGTCAACGAGAAGAGACTCGATCTGGCGTGTCTATTACATTTAGTACCTTATATATCTAAATCACATATACACATTATAGTAATTTGGAATAATAGCCAATATTTATGTGTGTATTGTGAGAAATTTTAAATCTGTTATATCTTCTAAGATTTCCATTGAAGTGATATGAATAATTTTGAGCTATGTTCGATGCCCAAATAAATAATAATACTCGTACTATATTTATCAAAATAGCGTCATAAAAAACATTTAGTTTTTGAATATGTAAAGGATAAAAATATTGTGAGTATTTTTAGATGACAGACATACATCGTTGTAGACTTTTCTGTGAGTATTTTGAAGATATACAATTCCGTAGTAAATTATTTTGATTAAAAGACATCAGTAATTCGTTCTGTATTTTTTTTTCACGTTTTGTTATAGTCGTCTAGGAAAAATGTTACTAATTTCTAATATAATTAATTTGTATTAAGTTTGCGCTCCTCGCCACTCGCAATTTTATCAAATTCTCCAAATTTATGATAGAGTTACGAACACAAACTTCTCCTTGTAATACACAAAGTTTAATACCGTGTCTATAAACTATTATAATACATTTAGTAAAACCAACTGAACACGGTCGGCGAATTCTCCAATACACGTAATTTCGCGAGAAAATTTTTAAAATCGGTAACAGTCTAAAGAGATTCGTAAGATATTCAAACCGGCTTCGGGAATAAAACAGCGAATTTTCATTTTTATGGGTGCGAACGAACGCCCCAAGGATTTATCGTTCGTGACAAACGGTTCCGCGGAACGGGTGACAGTTTAAAAATAGCGATCCTATCTGTTGTTTGCGAACATTTTTATTGGACCGATTTGATTCACTTATTGTCATTACCCGGTTTATGGGTTTGGATGGGGATTTACCGATTCGGTGTTTCGTAAACCGAGCGCTCGTTTTCACTGAGTTTTCTATGTGTGCGATTATTTATGACTTCAGCTTCCATTCGATTTTTACGCACAAATTCCTAAATACATTTTTTGAAGTAAAACTTCTTTAGGCGCGACTAGGAGGTAACTGGACGACAATGCAACGGAAGTGCATTACGGCAATATGGCGTCACGTTTCTGTACCATCGGTTTTTAAATATTTTTTATTTTGTCAATCAACAGTTTATGAACAAATCAATCAAAAATTTAAAAAATATTAAATTGAATAATAACAAAAATCATATAATAGAATTCATTAACTATGTATATAGGTGCGCGACCGTACTGCCATCTGGTTTTAATGTGGTAAGTTACAAATTAAATCAAAGCTTTATTATATGTAATGCCATCTATCAGCTAATTCGGAACTTAAATAATACAGGAAATATTATTAGCAACTCTTTGTTATAAAGTAAATAAAATATAAAAAAAGTACGAACTGATTACTATGATAAGTAACGAATTAAATTAATAATGATTTAGCAGAAGTTTTGGTTATATTTAACTATTATCGAAGTTTTATTTCAATCGCGTGTTACGGTTACACGCACTCATTTTTTTATATTCTACTAGCATTTTCACAGAAGCAGTACTTTCTTCTGGATTATAGGTATGCTATCTCCTTGTCTGTACCTTTGACAAATGCAAAATTTGGTGACGAACGGTTGTGTAGTCATGACGTGAAAACGTAAAAAAGTCCCATTTGCAATATTACTTAGGATATTTTTAATATACTATAGCGACTCATGTCTCATGCCACGATATATACAAATATATGTAATACGCATGATTTTTTATATTATTTTTTAAAAAAACATGGTAGGAGAAAGTTCTAGCTCAGTAAGAAATTAATGAAATAATTACAAGTGATTATTACTTACGTAAATAAATTGATAAGTATTTTTTGTACAAATACACTGGCTGATCTTGAATCATGACAAACTAAAAGAGACAGGTATGCTTATCGCGAATAAGTTAGATACAGACATCTACCACTTCGAAAACACTTTATTAAAGCTTCGATTTAACTAAAAAAAATGTTTAATTCACCTACATTATTATACTATTGGCGAGAAATAATACTTTGTTTAATATGGTGATATTGTATATGGTATAAAATGGTTTTACGGTACTACAATGTAAAGGAACTGGTATGGTGATTAGCCTTATGCCTAACTCTAGGCAAAGACCATCGAACAACAATACGTTTTTTGTAGTATTAAAATAAATAAAAATTTAACTTCTCAGCACACATTCAGCCAAACTTTAAGATTGCTTTGAAGATAGTTGTGCAGAACAAAAATTTAGATATAAATACGTAGTATATTCATAACATCGACACAACTTAAGGATAAATACGTAAATGCCAATTTTAGTTTCCTATAATAATATTTTAACTTGTTTTTATAAAACTCTTGATTATATTACTATATAGTACCTACCTACCTACTATATACCTATATTATTATATAGGTATGTTTAGAGCAGTTAAAAAGATTCACGAAGTATATACTACTGAACAACATTTTAAACATGTCTACAAACAGCGCTCTGGAGACGATCAGAGTGCGTATCAACTCTCATAGATTAACAAATCAGAGATGACACACTATTTCGTTTACTATTTGTATTTTGCGAAGCTATTATACTTTATATTATATACTTTATACTATATATTATATACTATTTATACTTTATTTATTATTTATATATTTTATTTATATTTATTTATATGTATATTTATTTATATATATTATTTATATTATTATTTATACTTTATATTATATATTATATACTATTTATACTTAATATTATAAAGCTAGAGGGTTTGGTTGGTTGAACGCGCTAATCTCAGGAACTACTAGTCAGATTTCAAAAATTCTTTCAGTGTTAGATAGCTCATTTATTGAGGAAAACTATATGCTACATATCATCACGCTAACATCAATAGGAGTGGAACACCAATGAAGAATGTTTCGAAATCGTTCTTTTTCCTTTTGAGAGCTTCCGATGGGTGTTAGTGTTAGCCCAAAGTAACTATTCCACGTGGACGAAGTCGTGAGCAGAAGCTAGAGTTTGATATAACACACAAAGGGTCACATTAGTGGGAAATATTGTTACGGGTGAACTTACGAGATTTCTTGTGCCAAAAGTGGCGGGCCCAACCTGTAGGCGGGCCCGCACGAAGTACTCTTAGAAGACGCTTCTTCTAAAGTGTTGATTCGGCTCCTGGAATTGAGATAAGAATTATATTAGTTGTGCAAGAGGCAATAGATTTTAGACGAGCTTAATACCACCGGTTGCTGATTTACCAGGTAGTAATGATAATTATGAGTCAGTGAGTCGCGACTACCTTACACCAAGCCTAAAACTCATAATAATGGAACGCTTAGACGTTTTGAGTTTCAGGATCAGTCGTTGTCAGCTAAATCCAATTGTAATCGTACATATAACATGAATAATATTTCCAGTTTCTATACACCGAGAACTCAGTTCAAATTTTACCGTCAATCAGGTTTTTAATTTTTTTTATGATCCTCATATCTAACATGTACAAAGATTGAATATTTTAAAGTATAAGGTAAAATATTAGGAACGGCAAAAATTGGATTTAGTTAATCTGTAAATGTGGCGAGACACTTTTCGTGTTACAATAAAAATATTGGTTACATATTCAACAGACGAATGATCGCTGTTAGTTATAAAGTTATATCACCCTCGAGTAGAAATTTCCTCATACAACCCTTATAAAGTTTACCGGCTGTTGTATTTATGAATATTATAGTGACATGAGGTTAGATGCTGGTCAAACAGTCAGGTCATTTCAACCAACCAAATTCACTATAATTTAGATTATGTTGTGTCAATGATCGTTTACCTAAGTACACCGAATTAAAAATCTTACACAACGTTTTTTTTTTAATTTCGTTTTGCATAACTAAGAAATGAAACTCCTTCTTCTCCTAATAATAAAACCGAAAACATATTCACTACCACTAACTGCGGCAAGAAAAGTATACACAACTTAATAACGTACGGTGAGATTGTGATCAAGCCGTCGCACTTCAACCAAATCCACTATAATTCGAATCATATTTAGATACTAGCTTCGGCCCGGGTCTTCGTCCGTGTGAATTAGTTACTTTGGACTAACGCTAATACGCAGCGGAAGCTCTCAAAAGAAAAAAAATACGATTTTGAAACATTCTTAATTGGTGGTCCGCTCCCACTGGTCTTAACGTGATGATATATAACCAATAGCTTTCCTCGATAAATTATCTATCTAACACTGATGGAATTATTCAAAATCGGACCAGTAGTTCTTGAGATTAGCGCGTTTAACTAAATTGGTTAAAGATTACTACTCTTCTCTCGTACTTAACTCGGGTCGTCATTAAAATTACAGTAACTTATGATAGAGTGGATCGATTTTAATGAAACAAAGACTAAGTTACTCCCGAAGATATGCTTTATGATTTATATTATGTTGAAGTTTTATTGTGAATCCAGTGCTTTAACAGTGATGCGTGTTCATAGAAACAGACAGACATTTCTAAAAAGGCTTAAAATTGTTTTCTATTACTTATTCCTAGACACCTATAACATTTTTTTTTCACGAAAATCGAAAAAGTACAGACACGTTAGATTGACATTCTTATTATATGTATAGATAGATTTATCCTTTATCTAATTACTAGCGGTCCCGGCAGACGTTGTCCTGCAAATAACAAATAACTTAACTAAAACGTTCCCCATGAATCACTCTATCCACTGGTCAAAACCGCTTGCAAATCCGTTCAGTAGTTTTTGAGTTTATCGCGAACAGACAGACAGACAGACGCGATAGGGGACTTTGTTTTATACTATGTAATGATATCGAGTTATAAAGTAATATACGACGATTTTTCAAAGGTTACGTATACTATAACAAATAAACAAAGTAAACTCCTTCCTCTCCAAATAATAAAACCGAACGATCTGTTTGCTCGCAGTAAATCTGGCGAGAAAGGTACACACAACTTAAGCTAAATCTGAGTAGACAAAAATGTTTGTGTACAGCAGTGAATGCCGGTCGTGCGCCAGCATGCGCTGTCGTGAATGGCCGGCTTTATTTCTTTTGTCTTCTATCTCGCCTTCCGCAGGCTGTGTCGGTACTGGCAATATGCCAACGTTCGCATGTAGTTTATTTAGAACTGCCACGGTTTAATATTAAATTAACTATCGGGTCATTAGCTCCGTCTTCTTACGTTTAAAAATCCACTACAATAAACATTAAAGATGTATTATATTTACCAAGCTTTAGTATATGTATGAGATAGTGCTATAAGCATTGTTCAATCGATAAAAAACAGGGACCATCGAGCATTGAGAGATCTCTAGTTTTCGCGAATATGTATTACAAATAAAATTATAAACTACTAGCAGTGTCCGCGATTTCGTCCGCGTAGAACCTAATGTAAAAAAACAGTGACTAATAAGGTCATCTGAATATATCAAGTCCATTTACTTATCTACTTTTTTCTCGTACTTAAGTAGCGTCATTAACTTTTAATAGAGCGAACCGATTTTAATGAAACCAAAACTAAATGATATTCAGGGATATGGTCTATGATTTTCTTGAAGTTTTATCGTGAACGCAGTACTTTAGCAGTGATGCGTGTTCAAACAAACAGACAGACAGACCGGCAGACATTTCTGAAAATGATGAAAATGTATTTTATTACTTATCCCAGGACACCTGCAACAATTTTTCTTACAAACATCTAAAAAGTCCAGACACGTTACATTTACATACTTATTATATGTATAGATATACTGGTATATATTACAAAAATCAATTGCTGAATGTATGTAAACGCGTCACTTCAATTCTTTTTTCAAAATTCGATTCTTTCGTTTTTGTGTTTATAATCATCAGGAATCATCATTCATCATCAATCAGCATCATTTAAATCATACGGAAAAGTGAAAATTTTGGATTAAAAAAAGTTGAGACAATCATAAGAACTGTCCACACAAGTGATTTATCCAATTTCATAATTTGTATATTGCAATTACTAACATTAGTCTGGCTTTCACGTCTATTGACACTTCGATCAATTATTATATACGTTCTTATAAAGTTTATTAACCAATTAGAGATATTATGAGATGAAAAATATCAATATTACATGTACACAGACCGCTATATAACACGTTGCTAGTCTGGCGCAAGCGTAATACGTCACGATCATGTCAAGGTCATCGGAGACGCGATCCCATAAGTTTTTCCCTTACAAAAAATCGCTCAACGTGGCTAAAGAAATTTTCACTTCAAAACCAAAAATTAAATTACATTTAAATTTTGAACTCGTTATACGAATATACAAAGTCTAGACGAAACAAAAAATGATAAATTTGATAATAAATACTTTTCGATAAATTTCATTCAGAACAGCCAGTAAATAAATTATTGACCATTTATCTTCGGTGAATATATTCTCATTGTTAAATTATTCAAAAGCTTCAACTTTTCTGATACTTACAGTGACCTCTCTAACAACTAGCGGTGAAACCGTAATTCAAACAATGACTTTTACTATAATGGATATGGTTTTAGAATCCTATTATAATTTTACAAACGAGAAAGTTTGTGATAATTGATGAGTCATCATGTTTTGTTTTATTCATTTGTTAGTTATGTAGTGTTGACTGTGTAATAAAAGATATGGTACGAAGAATAAAAAAGCGAGTTTATTAAGATTATTAACCCCTGCGAACAATAACAATGGTATGATGGTATTTTCCGAATATGAATAATTCGATGTAAATTGTCGGTACGAAAAATGAGGCAATTTTTAATTTTGCAACTAAGATGTAGACACTGGCAGAAGTTAGAATGAAATTCTTGTTTTTTTTTTTTATTGTAGCTCGGCAAAGTGACTGTACTGTGCCTGATGGTAAGCACAGTACAATCCAAAAACAATGGCGACCACCGAAAGACATACTATCTATCGCCGGTCGCCGCTGTCATGCCGGCCTGAAAGCGACCCAGTCAGGGACAGCTCCCCCCCGGTTGCTGGATATACACCGGCTGATCCCGGAACGCGACACGCCCAAACGTGTCACTATGGCGGGTGTTCCACCTGGTGTACGGTGGTCGCGATCCAGTCGGGTACAGACACCCTACCACCCCGCAAATTGTTTGAATTATTAAGTAAATATATGAAACAGAGTTTTTTTTTATAAATTAAGATATACGTGGAATGATGTGAATCAAAATTTTCAGCTCACAAGTATATAATTAATTTGGCTACCGTCCAAACGTTGTACACGCGACCGTACTGTTTATTCTGTAGATCGTTGTAAAATACACTTAAAATAACAATCAAGGCGAGTCACTTTATTATATGTAAAGGTGAAATCTGGCAAAAAACTCGATCTGGTTTATCTTTTCATGATATATATTTTTACAAACATAGATTGTTACATTCGTTTTTGATGGATGCAGAGAGGAGCATCATTTCCAGATGTCACCATCGTTCACGTATTGATCAACTATATAATATAGTCTTCAGACGATAAAACCCGTTGGACGTGGTTCTTGAACTCACTATCCGGCAAATTGGTAAGCATAAGACGTCTTGTCTAAAGATACATAGAGAAAGAAGAATACATTTATTCAGCACATATACCACATATTTACAAGTGTATACATAAAATAATTCAAGTGAGATAAGTATTGCATGGAGTGAAGGAGTCTTTATCTAAGCATATGCAGCAGGTTAGCTTTCAAACGTTGCAACTGACTTTCAGACAAAACTGACTGTATTACAAATACATGGATGAAATTTCAAACACACAGACGAACTTACAACATAATTTCAAAAATATAGGCGTGTGCATCTGCAGAAGATGGCAGAGCCACGCTGAAGCTATTGCTGGTTTCAGCATGAATGGGTCAGCTCGCCCGGGGTACTACCACCCGACCCACAGAAACACCCACGTGAAGTAACAGTGCTTGCATTTTTGCGTTTTGTTTGGACGTTGAGAGCACCGAAGGCCCACCTCCCCTTCCCTCTCCCTCTCTCTTTTTCCCCCAAATACTGGCTGGCAACGCACTTTCAACTCCCATGG
The DNA here is from genome assembly GCA_036509395.1 of Antheraea yamamai. Taxonomy (NCBI): domain Eukaryota; kingdom Metazoa; phylum Arthropoda; class Insecta; order Lepidoptera; family Saturniidae; genus Antheraea; species Antheraea yamamai. Next base: position 2,628,846 of record AP028431.1, on the reverse strand, counting down.
TGTTGTTACCGTCTACGGACGGTGGTGATCACTTAACATCAGGTGGGTCACCTGTTCGTTTGCCTGCTATGACATAATATATATATATATATATATATATACCGGGTTTCATTATATATATATATATATATATATATATATATATATATATATATATAATGAAACCCGGTACTGCTTATATACGATCCATAAATTACGAAGTTACGTATATCAGTTTCACGAAACTGCGAAATTACATACCATTTTCAAAAAGACTGCGCATTAGCTCAAAGACCAAATGCATTGATTAAACCAATTTGTTCAATTTATTAATTTACCAAGTCTAATGCGACGCTTGCCATGTCATAAATAGGAATAAGGGATTTTCGAATTTTCTCATAAAGTAGACATGGGATATGCGTAAACTACCGCGTGGTGAATATATAAAAAAACAAAACGACTCTTATAATATTCAATTTTCGCTAGATTTACCCTCATATCAACCGTTAAATTCGCTCCGAGAGAAAAGTTTTATATTAGTTTTATTTCGCTTGCCTAACGATTAATGAAGCGAAAAGGCACTTTGAACGATTATGCTTATCGCTACTGATATTTTCTTTTATTTATCTGTAAATGACTTTCAGACCATGCCTCTATTAGGGTAGATAAATTGTTGAACAGGTATGCACTCTATCTGAACTGTCTATAGCGGTATTACATACAATTTAAAGTCTCTCGATAAAGAACCAAGCTATGTCTTCTCTCTGATGTACCCATTTACAGATCGGATCTTTTCATTTCTACCAGACTCTATGAAAATAGTTAACTCAGCCTCGAAAACTGATACCTCATAGCGCATAATAATTTCTGATTGATTACTCTATTTGTGGCTGCGAGGTTCAATTTATGTGGAACAGTGCAGCGGCCAAAAATTTGTAACTCTTTAGCAGCACCCGGAGAGCACGTGCAGGACAATGAGAGATACACTCCCTGTGGACGCAAGTAACATCAGCCCCTATAGCAACTTGTATAGATAAACATTGTCAGTTCCAACTTCAATCTATACTAGTATTATAAGGCTGAAGAATCTGTTTGCTGTTTGAAAAATTCTTTCAGTGTTAGATACCTCATTTATCGAGGAAGGTTATATAGAATCATCTTGCTAAAACGGGTTTTTTTCATTTTGACAGCTTAGGCTGCGTGTTAGCGTGAACCCAAAGTAACTACTGCACGTGGACAGTAGCTAGTTATATCTATAATAATAATAATAATATTTTAATGTTCCAAGTCAATGTATACATAATTAACAGTAATATTGGTATCTGCACTGGTTACAAACCGTATCGCAGATATCACAATTTCATATAATGAGAACTAAAACAAACAGTGACTTAAACATATGTAATAAATAAAAACTTAATTTGAATTAACTAAATATGTGAGATTATTGTGTAACACGGTATTCCGAGTGAGACATGAGTGTTTTATGTTTTATCTAAAGCCAAACGCTAGTAGGTTTCTACTCACATGACAGTTCGAATAGTGTATATTATTTAATAAATAAAATTTGCGGTAGAAAAACGTGTAGTCCTGGTAATATTAAAATCGATCTTTGTAAAGCTTCTACCACTATACACTATTTTATAATTCCAAAGAGTAAGTAGTGTTTAAGTTTGAATGTTTGGAAACTTTGTCACTTTCCTTTTCCATTGTCATCTTTGACCGCATCGTGACTTAACATCTTATATATAAATAGACAGAGAGAAAACAATTAAGTACATCTTCCTTCTCTGTTTCTTAACTGTTTTTTAGTGAAAAGTTCTTTAGCCACGTTGAGCGATTTTTGGTAAGGGAAACTTATGGGTTCGCGCCACCGATGACTTCGACGTGCTCGTGACGTATTTCGCTTGCGTCAGACTAGCCACGTGTAGTATAGCGGCCTGTGTACACGTAAAGTTTTGTATTGAGACTGTGCAGCCCTTCATATGTTCGATTAATTAATATACTGTACCATAAAAATGTATATGATTATTTCTCGCAGTGATATTAGATGTGTAAACTAGACTAATGTTACTAACTTCAATTTACAAACTATGAAATGTAAACAAAAAAATAAAATGTATGAAAAAAAAATGTTTCTTGGAAATAGTTATTTTTTCCTCAGTATTGAAACTTCAAAAATTGATGAATTATGGTCGAATTTTGACCACCGGATAACCACTAGTTATTTTTAAAACGAGAATAGAAAACAGAAAAAAAAATGCAATACTCGGACCCATTGATTACTCGAGTTCCAGACGTCGCGTCGTATCGCAAGTGTCTCTCCGATTTTCCTTAATTAAAAAAAATCTATGTAAAGAATTTTCAATTACATCTATTTCAATGTGAAACAGAAACGCTTAAGAAGACTGAGACGCAACACATCTAATTAAAGATATCTTTTGTAATTTTTTATCTCGACGAAATGTGTCTACATCTTCAACTACTACTAATATATACCAGATACTATACTGGTATAGTGCAGCGGGCAAAAATTTGTTACTCTCTAGCAGCATCCGGGGAGCACGTGAAGGGGAATGAGAGGTATACTTCCTGTGCAGTAACATCATCATTACTAGTCAACCGATCATCGTGACATTTTGCATTCATTTTGTTAGGAGTATAAAAAAGGACGTATACTGATCCCATCGGAAAGTTTAAATCAACATTAAGACGAGCGAAGCCGTGAACAAAAGCAAGTGTATTATGAAACACACTTAATGTAGTATCAACTAAAATGGAAACATAATAATAATGATATGTCAAATATATCATTTATATTGTTCTCAAAAACTCGTACAAAAAGTACGCATATCATCGTAATTGTCTACGAAATAAATTACATATCTATTCGTTTATAAAAATAAATCTCTGCGAAATTAATTTCACCTTTCGTTTTAGTCACTTTTATATTCATAGAAGCGAATTTCATACATTATTCAGTTTCCTTAGTAAACTTATTTTAGAAGAGTTTAACAGTGTAAAAATTTTCTTGAAAATAATATCTCCGTAGTGTAGCGTAATAAGAAAATATCGAATTGTCGATAACCTATCAAGTCTTCGTTAATGACTAGTTTAGATTCCAGACACGCTCAGCGGACGCCGCACCTACTTACTGGATATGCCAGTACATTCGTTCAACTAATACTTTCGATACCCTCATTAAACCCTATAACGTTTAATGTATATGCCGGGGACAGCGATAACGGGATAGTTATATAGTCATCAATGATTACGTCACCTTTAAGATTTAATCGATTAATAATTTACTACCCAATCAAGAATCAATAATAAAAGCGTTTACCTTATAGAGCAGATATAATAATGGACTATTGAATATAGTTGCATATTAGGCCCAGATACGTAAACGGTCCGATGACAGTTTTTTATTTTTTAACTGACTAACCGCTGTTGGCTTCACGGACTTCGTAGCATATTATCATTATAGGACATAATTTGCCTTTAGGGCGAGCGCTTAGGGCACTCAACTGAATGGAAACAAACTCAAGGATGCCAGAGTGGCCAAACCTCTGAAAATACAACACGAATCGAACTAAACTAACTATGCCTATATACTATAGTGAGACATATATGCATACCTTCATACGCGGTTTACGAAGGTGTAGCTGTATCAACATCTTTGACATGACATTTTTTGCTAAGGCGTGCTAACTAAAAAAGGGGACGAGAGTTCCACACAATTAGTATGTGTGGAGTGCAATGTGGTGTGTGTAGGGAACTAGTGAATGCGCTGTCTTCGAAGGGCTCTCGCCAGGGGGATCAAACCTAAGTCTGAGATGCTGCCGAGGGAGATCCGGCGGTTGTGAGATCGCTCTATTTAAAGAGTCGTTGGTATAAAAACATTCGCTGTCGTTATATCGTCTGAGGCATCGGTGAGATGGTTTCTTCTACGCCCTTTAAACCTAATTAATCAATTCGTATAAGAAGGTAGTTAATAATATTTTTCGCACAACCTACGGTCTGACATATATTATTCATTTGTGAGCCAATAGGGTTGTAGAAACTAAACGAAAATGATTCAATTTTGAACATCTTGCCGATATACAAAAACTGAATACATACATATACTCATATCTTCAAAATATATTTTTTATAAATAAGAAAAAGTAGGTGATTTGTTTTTGATAGCACGTGAACAGGAATACCAATCATAACGTCATAGCTTCGGAAACATTGTCGTATCATATAGACGTTGGCTTATTGATAACAAAGAAAAACACCTTTGTTTAGAACGGTGTGACGTAAATTTAATGCTAACCGCTCTGGAAGTATTAGAATTAATAAATACATATCATTACTAATATTATAAATGATATTTTTTTTTGTTTGTTAAGCTATCACGCCGTAACTATTCAACTACTTATCATGACATTTTGCAGACAAGTTGTCACAAGTACAGAACCTTTTCTGTGGGGAATAAAATACCTTTCATCCAGGGAAGATGTACTATTTCCGAGAGAGATTTAAGAGTGCTTAAATGCGAGCGAAGCCGCAAATGCTTTAGATATTTAAATAAAACTTAAATCATTAAATACTTTCCTATAGATATTGTAGATAAACTGGATAACTGGAAGTATTTTGAAAAGTAGTGACATCCCTATTAAGATTTTTTTTAAGTAACGCTAGAGCTCTTAGTTTTACTATGTCAAATTCCTGTCTAAACAGAGATATTATATTGCGATCAAAATATTAGCAAGATAAGATCTCTAGTGTTAAAAGCAATAAAATAAATAACATCAAAAATAATTAAATAGCCTCTGTTGACATAATTGGAGAACTTTAGTACAAACACGTACGTAAAATATTATTATGAGTTAACAGACTCAGAGGACTTCAATCGGAATAGTAACATATTAACCGAAAATTTTATTTACACACGAAATGAACACACTGTAACTTAATTCGGATAACCTTGTACCCGTTTATTCGGTCCTTCGAGCCGGGATACGCAGATTAGGACAAACTTAATCGGGTCCAATCTACACACCCTACGATAAGTTTATACTCGATCTCGCAATGCGCAAACGACATATTTTTTCTTTCAGTTAAACGCTTCGCCGAATCTGACCGTCAGCGTTTCAAACAATTTGTCTTACCCCATATTTCCCTCGAGACGTGCAAAATTTCCTTTTTACTCAGATCTTTTCATATAAAAGATAAATTTAGACAAAGGCGTCCCGGCCTTGTTATTGCAAATGAAATGAACGCCCCAAAAATGTAAGTAACAACTCTATCTAGGCTCTCTGAGATGGGTAAACGACTGTACTGTTTTTTTGTTCCTGAAAATAAAATAGTATATATGTATCCCTTGTACTACAATCCGAAATGAGGGTTACCTAATGCTGGATTTATCCAAACATTTATAATATTCGGTTTACTTAAAATTTAGTACTAAAAATAAATCTTTACATCTCTGTAGTATAAATAAAGATTACAGAATGGTTTATTGTCTTTTTCATATATATACAGAGATTTCGGGATCTACCTTAGAAAATCTAGTACTTTTAGTTTGATTTGTTTACAAATCCATCGATGTGCGCTTTTAGATTCAATAGGAAAGTAAAACCAAATTGGTGGCTAAAAAGTTGAGCGTCAACGGTCCTACGTAAACGACTTGGACTGTATAAGGCACATCAGCATTTTCGTTCTGACTTTTTGAAAAAGCGACCTATTTGTAACATTGAAATGAGGTTTACACCATTTAGAATTTCACAGAGATATTGGGTCTGTATATATCTCCTACCATATCTATAAACGAAAGTATTTGGAGGCACTTTTGATACCTTAAACACTGTTCTAAATTGGTACATTCTACTGCTGGCTGGTTAAAATTCTCTAGAGCATTCTGGCACGTACGTTTATCTTAAAAACATTACAGTATGACTTTGTATTACCACTAATAGAAAGACGTATCTGCCTGCAATCAATGCTACAAACGTAATTTTATTTTAAAATACAGATGCGTTAATAACAATTAAAAAACAATTAATTATAACACATGGAAGCGTCAGAAGGAACAGCGTCGAAAGAGGATTTCCGTTGCAAAGAAAAAAAAATACTCAAAGAGTTCTGTGGCGACGATGAAGTTTTTAAAATCTCATTTCAGATACAGTTCGTTCGACTCGTATAAAGTTGGGTATTGCAAAAGGGAATTTATAAAGTAAAATTTATTTATGTTTAGGAAAACATATATTTTAACACCTATATAATTAATATACATTTTTTCCTGGTGCAGTAAAGTTATTACGCTACTCGTAAAAAACTAAATGACAAAAAAACTTTTTTTTTATGTCATTGGACGCAAGCGAACAAGTGGGCGTTAAGTGATCACCACCTTCCATAGACACTAACAACACCAGAGGAGTCGCATGGGCGTTGCCACCCTTTGGGGCGAAGGGGAGGGAGAGGTAGAGGACAGGTGAGGTGGGTGAATGCAAGCACTGTTACTTCACGTCGGTTTTCTATGTGAGGGTGGTACTACCCCAAGCGAGCCGACTCATTCATCTGAAACCAGTAATAGTTTCAGCGTGGCTCTACCACCTATAAAAAACACATTATATCCAAATCATAGCTAGTATAACTAATATTATAAATGCGAGTGTATGTTTGTTTGTTACGTTTTCACGCGTTAACTACTCAACCGACTGTAATGAAATTGTCTATACACATTTGCAGGAATACGGATAAGGATATAGAGTACATTTAATTAAGAAAAAAACATAATCGGACAATTAACATTATAATTTAAACAAAAAAGTCGAGTCAGTCCTAAGGACTGCCGATAGAAGTGAAAATAAAAATTACTGTATTCTCTTTTGAATTTTTAAATCAATTATAGTTAGAATTATTTCAATCTCATAATTTATAAATTAAAATTATAAGTCTAGTTTTGACTTCCATTGGCACTCCGAGAAATAATTATATATATTTTAGTGCAATTTATTGATTAATCAAACATATAATTCGCTGCACAATCTCAATACAAAATATCAATATTAGATGTGCATAGGCCTCTATACTACGCGTCGCTAGTCTGACGCAAGCGCAATACGGTCGGTCACGCTTACTAGCATGTCGCCGACGCGAAATCATAAGTTTTCTATCTGCCAAAAAAATACCGCGGCAACGCGGCTAAAGAAGTTTTCACTTAAAAAATGTAATATTTCTAGCGGATGGGTCAGTTTTATATTAACACGAGCGAAGCCGCGAGAAAAAGTTAGTGAAACATAATTTGTATCTGGGTAGCTTTACCAATTCAAGAATTATTAATAACTAGCGACCGATCTCGGCTTCGCATGACTGCAGTATATTCAATGCGGAATCATAAATTATTTACATATGATTTATTATTCTGTACATTTTTTCGCGCTTCAATATTGATTGTTAAAAATGGTCATAATTACCCCTTTATTTTTTACACTAAATACGATCGCACTTGGTAGGCAGACATTGTTTTGTCATATGCTGAAAAATTAAAAGTTTCCGATAAGTGTTTCTTCAATAAAAAATGTGTGCGTGTACTAGTGTACACACGTAAGAAGTGAAACTTGTTTAAGGCCTTATTTTTCGCAAAATGATCTATATGCAACTTTCCAGAAAAAACCCTTTCTTTCTTTATGGCAAACAATTTCATTAATATATTAAAAAATAAAGTTAAATTAGATAAAGTTTAAACAAAAGGATTTTATTATCATAGATATGAATACAAAAAAGATGGCGCGTAACGGAAAAATGTGACGGTAAATTTTTTCCAACGCCGATAAAGAAGTTTCACTTCAATAAAAAGAATCACAGGAGAAAAACAATATGAATAACGACAACAGCACCATCTAACAATTCTAAATATTGCTAAGATATATCCTGATAACTCTATAAGTACAATAAAAATTTAGTTGTCTGTAATGTCGGTTTATGGAAGATAATTTTACGTGATAACGATTCGGACGCATCGCCTGATGGAGTGGAAGAGCGATAGATGCGTCATAAGCCGAACGCTTAGGCCGATCGCGCCTCGCCATCGCTTGTTCCGCGCTCTCGCTTGCACGCTCGGCTCAGGCGGAACGTGACAATGCGTCATGCTTTTTTGTGCTTGCAGTCGGCGTTCATCGATCTATAAGACGTTATCACGTCAAAAAAAGCAACAAAACCTATCAAACCGTTGCGCAGGAGAACAATTACGAACACTGGAGTTCTACCTATGAGACGTTATATTTAAAAATGAGCTAAATTCAATTTTAGTTTTTGCTAATATTTTACACTATTCTTCAAGATTTTAATGTTTTGTACATGTCAAATATGAAGAACATAAAAAAACTAAAAACCTTATGAACGGCAAAATTTGTACTTCGTTCACGGTGTACAAAAACCGGAAATCTTAAAAAAAATTAAACAAGTTATATGAGCGATTGAAATTGGATTTATCCCATTTTGAAATGTAAAGACTCATATAAAATTTAAGTATTATATATAGAACCTTCTCGAATCCGTTGTGTAATTTAGTATAATACAGAGACCAGTGTACAGCAACATTGTTATATACTAGTTATTTATGATCCATCAAAAAGGATACTAAAACGACTAACATTGAAAATCCTTCATTAAACTATATTAAGCAATGAAACCAAATTCAATATTATGGACACCTTATCTCTGGTACTTTGTAGCCGATTTTTACATACAAATAGTATTCCAATTATTCCCTATATATATAAATTATTGGTATATATACAGATACATACATTATAGAAGCAACAGTTACGCATAAAATTGGGAAAATATATTTCGTTCTATGTACAGGAATACGTTGTATATCATTTCGTAAAACCCTTGTACGACAGTTTATCGTAGTGGTATATGCCTATCAGTTGGGAGCTTGCGGACACAAGTCCGGGATCAATTCGCTGAGATAAACTCACTCGCTCCGATACTCGTTGAGGATTTGCAGGAATGAACAGCGAAGAATTCCGTTTATATATTTTTTGTTTGTGGCTAAAATGTTTATATCAATATTTAAGTATGTCTTAAAATTTCGTTGCTAAGTGCTTGTACTCTCATCCGTTACAGGTTTAATCATAGACATAAATTTGTGTATGAGATTTTTTGGCGGGATCTTAAAATATTATGTAGTGGATTTTATATTTTACTAGCAGGCCCGGCAGACGTTATCCCGCCCTGATTATAAAAAAAATCGTGGACAAATTATATACCAAAACATTCCTCGTGAATCATTTTATCCACTGGTGAAAACCGCATAAAGAGCCTTTCAATAGTTTTTGAGTTTATCGCGAACAGACAGATCGACTGGTGGTATAATCCGGCTCGACTGGACCAACTAAAATGGTGGCGCCGATGCGTTACCGACGTCGCGGGTTATCTATGTTCAATTTAAGTGGACTGTATTTGCGGGGCTGCTATATTGATACTCAACTATTGCGATCAGCCACGATTAGTGAGAGAAGGGCAGGATGGAAACCCGGCACATACCTCGCGGCGATGCAGTCTCCACGTGGCTAGCCGGCTAGGTATTTCTCGTTTCTTTCCACCGAGTCTTCTCTCACACAACACTTATTGTTTATAATAAATGTCGGCACGTATGTAGCGATGCGTTTATTTCTCACTCGAGCATGCAAAAACTCAAAATGTTAGCATGCGGCGCGGCTCGGCGCGGACACAACAAGACACTGTGCGAGCCGCGTAAACTACTCGACGATAGCAGACGAAGTAACACAATGGCGGCAACAGTCGAACACTGGCCGCCGCAATCGAAACTAGCGGCGCGGCTCGGCGCGCTACCGAATTAGCATGTGCCATAGTTAAAGGGAACTGTGATTGGGCAAGATAGATGGCGTCACCTGATCGCAATTAATTGGTCGGGCTTCAAAGTGACATAATTTAATCCATAATGCGGGAATTTTCAAACATACATAAAGCGGTGCAACCACAGACAGACGCGGTAGGGACTTTGTTTTATACTATGTAATGATTCATAATGTAGTGTTATTTCACTCTATATTTTTTATTATTGGTGGTGTTTTACGTAATGTAGTTTGGTTATTGTGCACAAGTGAAGTGGATGGGAAATATTACCACGGAGCATGAATTCTGACTTGCTACAAAAACTCTTTGGGCCAACAAAAACACATAAAAATAGGGCCACCGTCTTGTTAGAGCATAGAAATGATCGCAAGAAACTTGTAATATTATTAGCTACTCGACAGTAACTGTAATAATCTATTGGAAGATTGATTGCCAAATTAAAACTTAAAGAAAATGTTTATGGATGTCACCGTAATTACTGAAACCATACTATTGACTAACTGATTCGTGCTAATGACCTACTACCTTCTTTTAATCTCTAATAAATTACTATTGACTCATAGATAGCCAATACTAACTAACAATACTTAATTTCTATTGGCTATCTACTATTGACTGGATGCTATAAAAAGCGGCTGACAGCTTGACACGTAACATTCAAGTCACCAAACCATGTAAATATTACGTACCTATATTCAGAGTTGTATTACTCCGTACGCTGTATAAGGTATGGTCCTTACTAATATGCGATTGGTTATGGTAAACTGAGCCCTCCTCCCTCCCCCAAACACAGGCTGGCAACGAACTTGTGACTCCCCAGGTGTTGTTAGTGTCTGTGGACGGTGGTGATCATTTAACATCAGGTGACCCACATGTTCGTTTGCCTCCTATAACTTAAAAAATAATTACGTTTCTGTGACGTCATCTATACTATGTCATCGTTTTTCCGTGATATATAAAGTATGTTTAATTGCTATCTTAGAACACATAACTAGAAGTGAACTTTTTGTCTATGTTTAGCAAAAGATAATTCTAAAAACAATTCTCCTTTCTTTTATTAGTGGCAACCAATCTTCTAGATTAGTACTGCCATTGGCGAGTAGGTAATATTGTTACAAGTATTGTTGTCATAATTTTAATCTTCTACCAAGATGGTGGCCCCATTGTTAGAACTGTCTAGGGAGTTTTTGTCACATCTTAGAAGTCTTGATGCGTGGCATTATTTCCCATCCACTTCACTTGTGCAGAATAACTGAACTGTATTACGTAAAATGCCACCAATATTGAAAAATATAGAGTTGAATAACACAAGATAATGAATAAAATATAAAAGCCACTACATGAAATACTAAGATCCCGCCAAAAACTCCAAAAACAATCGATTAAGTTTTATCTTAAATAACTGATTATTCGAGCCTATGTTATTTCAAACTATATTTCGTACATTGTTGTGATTTCTTCTAATGGATGATAACTAGCTGGTACCTCAAAATGTTGCATATAATGTCATATTATCTGAATATGAACACATTCGGCTTACATCTAATGCCAACAATGCAATTATTGTGACAGCCAATTGAGTGGAGCTCGGCACTCGGGTACGAAGTTTTAAAACCTAATAACTAGGACGGTTATTTTGCTTTGTATATTCTTACCTGGCTTTAGAACATAAAAAACTATAATGTACCAAAAAAATTTGTAAAATGTTTTTTTTATTGTACCACGGCAAAGTGACTGCACTATGCCTGATGGTAAGCACAGTCCAAGCCAAAAACAATGGCGACCATCGAGAGACAAACTATTCAACGCCGGTCGCCGCTGTCAATCCGGCCTGGGTAAGTGCCTCTTCGCGTTACGCTTGAAGGATCCCATATCACAGGAAGGAGGGAACACACTGGCCAGGAGATTGTTCCACAGTTTCACGTCTTATAGTACCGTAATAAAGATTGTACGAAATTTATTTTTATATCATACAATAATATTCGAGACGCTTTTATACAACCCTTCCGTAACTATAAAGGAACGGACCTTTACGGATTATTGGTATAGTATGATGTCCTTTAATAAAACCTTCCTGATCGTAGTGATATGCTTGTGCAAAAAAACTTTATTTTTTATTATTATATTATATCATAACTTTATATCATTTTTATTAAATAGCAGCTTTGCCCCGTAATCTCAGTAGAGTTTAATTTTCCTTGCTCTCAGCTCCCGATGCGTTGCGATTACTTACCTTTTTTATCCTCTGTAGATTTTAACATTTGACCAAATAGGTGCTTAGTTACAGATGTTCAACTTGAGGGTGGTAGCTAGTCAGACGGACTTAGAAAAAACCCTACCACCATGCTATGGCTTCATCGTGATGATTTCCTTTACCGAAAGTTACAGCTCAGTTGCTAGTATTTGAACCTACGTCTATCAACGCGGTCTCTGAACACGCTATCAACTAGGCCATCATCGCTTTATTTTTATGATATTTACTTTTATATCTTTATGATAATTTCTCAGCACACAAGGGACATATAGTGATCTTATTTAGAATTTACCCTTCCTCGATATATCTATACTAATACTAGCGGACCGGGCGGACGTTGTCCTGCCTTGAAAACAAAAAAAATCCTAAAAGTCGATCGCAGCGCCACCTGCCGGGTCCAATTGTGAATCTAAACCATTCTCGAATCTCCACGAACACACACAAAAAATTTCATCAAAATCGGTCCAGTCGTTTAGGAGGAGTTCAGTCACATACACACGCACACAAGAAATATATATATTAAGATTATAAAGCTAGAGGATTTGTTTGTTTAGGTGAACGCGCTAATCTCAGGAATTACTAGTCCAATTTGAAAATTTATTTAGTTAATTTTTTCAGCGTTACATAGCTTATTTATCGTGGAAGGTTATAGGCTAAGACCAATAGAAGCACTAATGAAGAATGTTTCAAAATCGTTTTTTTTTTTTACCTTTTTAGAGCTTTCTCTGTGTGTTAGCTTTAACCCAAAGTAACTATTCCACGCGGACGAAGACGCGAGCAGAAGCTAGAGTATTATAAAATACAAAAATATTTTTTTTGTAATGCCAAAGATTGGCGTCTTCAAACGAACTTAAAAACAATCTCTCAATCTTTATAATATTAATATACCTTTTAATATAAATAACGCGAATGAAGTCGCGGGCTTTTTGTTGGTATTTAATATCCTTCTTTCTTACACTAAACCCAGATAATAATTGTAAATTTATGTTAAGTTAAATATAGTCCAAGAGTACTGTAGGACACAAATAGATAATATAAAGTTACTAAGACTCTTTGTTTATAATATTTTTTTTTGTTTAGAGTATTAATTGGTTTCAGTTTTTTCTTTTCTCTTCACTACATATTATAAAACAAAGTCCTCTGCCACGTCTGCTTGTCTGTCTATCTGTCCACAATAAACTCAAAAACTACTGAACGGATTTTCATACCGTTTTCACCAGTAGATAAAGCGATTCATGGGGAAGGTTTAGGTATATAATTGGTAAATAATTTATGTTAATAAAGATTTAAAAAATCTGTAAATTATTTTCATATTTAGTTTTATTGAAATTTATTATTGGAGCATGCCGTACTTGTTAATAAATATTACTACATTTAAATTACAAATTTGTAACTCTTTTTACATATGAATTTCATGTTAATGACCCATCTATACATATAAGAAAATAAATATAACGTGTCTGTAACTTTCTATGTTCGTGAAAAAAAAAATTGCAGGTGATTAGGAATAAGTAATCAAATACATTTTTAGAAATGTCTGTCTGTTTGTATGAACACGCATTACTGCTAAAGTACTGGGTTTACAATAAAACCACACCAAGAAAATCATAAAACATTTCTTCCAGAATATTTAAGTTTCATTAAAATCGGTTCACTCTATCAAAAGTTATTGTAATTTTAATGAGTACGCGGCGTAAGTACGAGAGAGAACTAGATAAGTAAATGAACTTAATACATTCAGATGACTTTATTACTCACTGTTTTTTACATAAGGTTCCACACGGACGAAGTCGCGGGCGCAGCTAGTAATAAATAAATACAGTGATCGGGTGTCAGTCGGATGTGACTTACCATCTCGCTATGGCAATTCTCTAGTTGAATGCTTCAATACTCTATACAACAACTCATCTTAATACACTTTTGAGGCCTAAATGTTTATAGGTAAAAAGAAAACCGCTCCCCGTTTGAAGACATAAAGAAGCCAAAGGTTTTATCCTGGTAATACAGAAACGAGGGGAAAGTGTATAGTTCAGTTTTATATCCGTTGGGACAACTCGAATTGTGTAATAGAATTTTATTAAAACAACCTTTAGATACGCGCGGTCGTATCCAATCTCGGCATTATATATAAACTCAGTTTTACGCGCGATTTAATTTATTTTTTCTGGTCTGCGTAAACTGAGAGCGTTTTATACTGGTAGTCTTTTGATTATTTTATATACCAACTTTTTCTCGCGAGGTTATCTCAATATTTGATGGTATAATGAGGACAAGAATAGCCCATGTTCTTTATCAAGCACCGAGCTAACTCTGTGACATTACACGACAATCGTTTTAGAGGATTACTCGTGCAAAGTGAATCAAATAAATAAACATACAGAGTTACTTTAACATTTAAAATATTAGTGGGGGATTTTTAATACTTTATAGGTATGTTTGAACACAACCTGACTGCCTAAATGACGACGTAGTCTAAGACGATAAGCATGCTAAACTTAAAGGAGGATTCGCAAGTGCAGCTGCCAGAACAGGCCAACAGGTGCTTGGCGATAGATTTTCAACTTAAATCAAAATCAAATCTAATTCAATTTAGGCCCTGAGAAGGCACTTATGAACGTAAAAACTACCACCGGTTCAGAAAACAACCCAGTCATCGAGAAGAACCGGCAAGAAACTCGATATGGTTTATCTTTTCATAATAACTAACATATTTTTTTTTTATTACAACATAATAGACACATTTGGGCCCACTTATGGGTGGAAGCTAACACGGTGGATTTAGAAAATACCCTACTCTATAGTTACACCACGATGTTCTCTTTCACCGGAAGCTCCGATTTAGTTGCAAAGATTCAAACTTACGTCCATCGACGCTGTATCCAAACACGCTATCAACTAATTATCATCATTGCAATAACAAGCTGATGCCCGCGGCTTCTTTCTCGTGAAAATGGTTTTATTATTTCATGAGAATTATGTGTTTTATTTGTTTATCGTTGTTCCAAGAATAGGTTTACTGATTTTAGTTATATCTATTAAATTTTATTATTATTGCTTAGCTCTTAGGAAAAGCGTAACTGCAGTTAGTGTAGATAATAATAAGAAGATTCCTCTATCCGCCTGTAAAACTCTCGTCAAAATATAATAAATATTCGAGATACAAGAACATCAAAACATTTCTATTTTATTTATATGTATAAACGAACTGAACCCCGCCACATTGTCTGGTTTGTCCTTCGCATGCGCACCACACCCTTTGATCCACTTCTCCAGGGCTAGAAAACCCACATCGTTGAACGAGTTGTGCTTATAGAAAAGGTAGTTCAATAATACTTTAATAAATTTATACTGAATGAAGCTATTGTGATATTTTTTTCTTTAGATAAGAGCCGAGTGTCTAAATAGTTAAACTAAAAAAAATTATCGAAATCTATAGGGTAGTGATCTGCGCACAACGGCATACTGTTATCGTTTAAATTATATATATTTAATATAAGAAGATAGAAGATTTGCACAAAATCAAAATAAATTACAGCAGGCCAAATTCAAGCACAAATGACAAAAGTGAATGGGTAAAATTCCGGTTAACCGGTAACTGAATAAACATTTCCAAGAGATTCGCAAACTTTCCCAAGTGCTTATTTCGAAATCCGGGGAGCAAATAATCGACGATTTAAACAGTTAAAAATACATCAAACGGTATCACAATCCGTTTAAGGGAGCCTCCACTACGGGTACACCCGTTAAAACTCTAAATTACTTTAGAAAGTCCTACAATAAATTTCCACGGAGTGTTTCAAAGTATTTCATAAGGAAAATTGTAAATAAATTCCGCATAGTTGCAGGGTTGCCGGCGGAGTATCTGACATGTAGATTTAATTATTTGTGTACCGTTACATTAAAAAAGCTTACCCAAAGTGTTATTAAATACGGTATAGAGGTGCTATAATCTCCTTTATATTAAATATATTTTTAATAAGATTTATATTAAGATTTCCTTTATATTAAATATTATAAAGGACGTTACTTTGCATTTCCACCTGGAATTGATTGGTCGCTATCACGTCTAAATGCAACAAAACACATTTGATTTTATTTATGCGAGGTCGAAATTTTTTTTTTGCCAAACTATTCAAAAGTGTAAATTATGATTTTTAAAAGCAAAATTATTTCTTAAGTAATTATTTAAACAATCGAAATATAAAATCGATTTTAAACAATTAAAAATTAAAATTAAGAAAAATTTTTTTTTTTAAATCGTAATTTTCTCTAAACAACAAAATAGCAAAAAAAATGAATTTCTCTATTTGTTTAAAACAATTTTATAAACAAATTACGTAAAAAAATCATCACCTATGTTAATCACTGCCATTGTTTAATGTGAAAACAGGCATAGCTAAATATTAATTGAAAAAAAAAATTTATCAACAATTTTTATATATTTCATTTTGCAATAGTTATAAAAAATCATAATTAACAAATTAATAAATTTTTATGAACTTTTATCGCAGGATCTTATGAAGTATATATACCGCAAGGGCTCCACGAAGTTTAAAATTTATAGGCCAATTATTTATACCTTTTATCCCATTATTGATGCCAACGGAGATTGGGAAAAAATTTGTTAATTAACAATTGAATAACTTTTTGAAAAATGGTGATAAAACTTTTTTTTCTACGGGGCTCGATTCATTCAAGTGTTCAAAAACTACTAGAATTTTTTCAAATTTTTAAAATGACATCTTATGTTATAAAAAAATTATTTCTTTTGATAAACTCTCTTTAGCGGCAGCGCGCGCATGCCGTAACAGCAGCGCGGAGCCCTATTTTCAACGTCAAATTAAAATTATAAATAATGGAGATAGAGTTTCGGGAGTCGAGACTTTTTTATCGGAAATTTCCTCCTCTTTAACGAACTTTTTTCAAAATTGCTTAAATGTTAATATTTTTTGAGTTATTAGCAAAAAACTAAATATCATTTTTTTTTCATCTTATTTTGTTAATAACAATTGCAATTTTTTACCTGCCCCAAAATCCTTCAAAAACATTTTTCTAGAGGTGATTCCGAATCGAATGAGCTATCGCTCATATTTTTAGGACCTTTATCTCTATTTATTAGGTTTTTGAACTTGTTGACTAGACTATAAAAGCGCATGAAAAATCCGCGCAGTAGTTTTTGAGTTTAACGCGAGCAGACAGACCGACAGACTGACAGACGTGGCAGAGAGGACTTTGTTTTATAATACGTAATCATGTACAAAAAAAAGGATCCATGATCTTGTTTTTTTTTTTTTATTTTTTGGTAATCAATCTTTCATGTTATTACTGCCATCGTCGAGTAGGTAATAACGAGAACAAGGGGGCTGTTTACGACCTGAGGTTTTTTAGGTTAGATAGTGGTTGGATAATGGCTGTCGTGTTATTAAAAATCACATAATGAAAAGTTTACACCGTATATTAAATATATTTCTATGCAAATGAACAGTTGATAACCCTACAATTGCGAGTACGGTAAGCCTAGTCTGTAATCTGCTAGGCCCCGAGGCGTGTGATATTCGAGAATTTATCTAAACTTCTATTCACGAGCGGCCAATGTTTATACCAATAGAGATACCGTCAAATTTTGCTGCGAATATATACTGTTAGCACAATCCGTACTACTATTGACTTACTATTGACTACATCGGGGGTGTTACTAATGACCAGACACGTGATTGGTCGAAAGTTATCGGCCGGTTATAACTTGATTGAATGCTATAAAAGGTGAATCTGTCGAGTCATTGGGGACATTTCCAACGATCAGTACCAGCCTGTCTCTCCAAACAGAGCGTGCTCACGCCCACGCCCGCGTAACCACAGATCACGCCGCCGTGGTCTGGGGGTAAACTTCGCTCCCGCACACTTGATTAGGCCCCCCTCGGCAGCGGCTCAAGCCTAGGTCCGATCCCTCGGCGTGGAGCCCTTGAGTACGCTGCTCGCGCGATACAGTGACACAAAAATTTACATCACTGCTACAACACTACACATATCACCTCCACACACGTGCACGTTCACACGCTTACACATAAAAGTGGAAGGGTTTTGTTTTTTTCCCTTATCGAACTGAAATAGTTCAGAAATTTTCCGACACAAAATACACATAAGAGTTATCGAGACACGCATGCCTGGTACACATGAATGTTTCGATAACTCATATCTGTATGAATAGTTTAGCTTAACTTAGGTTAGCTAAAGATAGATCGCGAATTGCATGTTACAGGCAACAGCCAAGCCGAGGTGTGCCGTGCACCCTTGAGCTAGTTGCCCAAATAAAATCGGCTGAGTGCCTTAAGTGCTCGTCTTAGTAGTCCGGTGAAGCTGTAGAGGCCCCAAGAAGGCCAATAGCGTAGTCAGTTCGAGAAAAAAAAAAAAAAAAAAAAAAGTCATTGGGGACATTCTCGGTCGTGTCTCTGGAAGGTTGTATTGCGTGATTGTTGTTGTATTGCGTGAGTTCTTTCCAATTTACATTATTTCTATTTCTTTGGGTTTTTATGATTTTTTTTTTTTTTTATTTTCAACAGGTACGCGCTTGGCCATAATCTCACCTGATGGTAAGTGACGATGAGGCAAAATGATTTATTGTGTTACTTGATTAATTTAATTGTTGATGTGAGTTTTCGTGTAGAGATGTGTATTTGTGTTATTTTTTTATATAAATCCACTTTTTGCATCTAATATCCGAAGTGTAATTTATATTTGATATTATTTTATTTTAGTATCTAATAATACTTATATTAAAGCTTTAATTATAGTTAATAACATACGATTTAATACCTTTACTGCCAAACACGCGGCGCCGTGTACTGTGCGTGAAGCTACGGCACACGGCGACGTGTATTTGGTTTGCTTAAATTCTATGTGTTCTAACAATGTCGTTTTTTTTTCTATAACGAATATGGATATTGTGGTTATATATTTTTTTGTTTCCTGTCTATGGTCCATCCGACTAACACGAATATTGGTTGCACATACGTTTTCGAAAGAAAGTTTATGGACGCAACTTGCGGTGGGAGTTGACTGGTAGTAATCGTCACGTAAGAAGAAAGCGTTATACCCTCTCTAAGTTACTTTCGCTCTCTCTCTCTTTATATTGTAGCGTTGAAATTATAGCAGGAAAGCTTCGTGCGCTGCCAGTTGTTAACTTCAATATCGAACGCGTGGAAAGACGTTATTTTATTAAGTTTATTTCGCATTTTTTATATATGTAATATAATATTAACTATTAAATCAAACTGTTTTATTTGATTCCTTACTATATGTTAAAGAACTTCTTTGAAGACGATAGTCTTTTTTATTTACTTTTGCATGAACCCTAGCTGTACGAGACTTGAAAATGCCAATTGCAATGCAACCTTTGCGTTGGAGTTTTGATGGGATCTTGGAATATAATGTAGTGGATTTTATATATTATTAATAATCTTGCATTATTTGACTCTATATTTTGTTATGTTGGGGTAGTGTTTTACGTAATATAATTCGGTTATTGTGCATAAGTGAAGTGGATGGGAAATAATACCACGGATTCTGACTTACTTAAAAACTCCCTGGAAAGTTATAACAAGAGGGCCACCATCTCGTTAGTACATAGAAAAGATCGCAAGAAACTTGTAATAATATCATTACCTAATCGACAATGACAGTAATAATCTACTAGAAGATTGGTTGTCAAAAATAAAACTTAAAAAAGCTATGCGTACACCCACAGTATCCAGACAGGCTAGTATAAATATATTTGCTATTCGGGAATTGGTTTTGGATTCATTCTTTCCTAATTACCTTATCGCCAAGTTCGCATATTGAAGACAAAAGTTAATAACAAATATCACATTTACAATAGAAGAAGCTCTGCATAAAAAAAATCGAGGCAGTCATAAGGAGTGCCGTCAGAAGTGAAAACTCAAAACAATGAAATAAATGTGTTCTCGTTTGAATTTCCCTATTAATTATAGTGTGAATGACAATATTTAAATTTCAGAATTTGTTTATTGAAATTATTGACATCAGTGTGTTTTTTATATCTATTGGCACTCGGAGCAATAATTATTAATTATATATATTTTTATAAAACCTATTTGTTTTTGCAAAGGGCTAAAGGACCCGGGATGGCCTGATTTGTCCCTCAGTTCGGCATTTCCATACCCCCCATACAAGGTAGACCACTAACCTGGCTGTTGTAGATCGTTCTCGCTGTGGTTCTTATATGCACGGTCACATACACGCACACACAATGTTTATAAAATGTTTATAATTGCAATTAAATGCCAAAAAACAACACATAAACCAATAAAATCCGGCAGTGCAAAGTTCACATTACAGGTTGAAGAGCCCAACTGTCCGTTTTAGGCGTCGCGATCGCGCGAGCCCGGAATCGCGATCTACCCACATATAAAGAATATGAAAAATGCGCGAACACTATTAATCTATCAAACATATGATGAGCTGCAAAATATCAATATTACATGAACACAGGCTCCTATACTACACGTCGCTAGTCTGACGTAAGCCGGACAAGCGGAATACGGCCGCTCATACTTACGCACCGCGTAATTATCCTGACGCGAAATTATAAATTTATCTCTGGTCAAAAATACCGCTCAACGCGTATAAAGAAGTTTTCACTTCAAAAAATACTAAACTTACATACGTGAAAATATCTTGCGAAATATACATATAAATAAGATTACTAGAGAATTCAATAGTTCATTTGTGCCTTTGTGAACAATTTCCCCATTCGCTTTTACGTCCGATCCCTAACGCGATGGAGCGCGGACATCGTTTTATATTCTTTCACGGTAAATTAACTATCTTAAGGATGATGTTATAATCCATTTCTTGTGCCTGTCTGTATGTCTGTGAGTTTCTTTTATGTAATTTGTGAAATAAATTTATTGTGATACATTTACAAACGATATAAACATATTTACAAACGATTTTCGTTTTACTTTATCGAATAACTGGCAGAGTAAGAGTCTATCTGTATGCGAATATGTTATTTCAATGTTTTATATAGTTTATATGTTTCCATTAAAATTTCATGTTTAAACAAAATCACTTTTCAAGTATGTCTGTGCTCCAATAGTTCCTATAAGCAACGCAACAGTAAAAAAGCGAGACAGTCATAAAGACTACCGATAGGAGTGAAAACTTAAATATAACTGTGTTCTTTTTTAATTTACTTTTTTTTATACCATTGGTGGTAAACGAACATGCGGGTCACCTGATGGTAAGTGATCACCGCCGCCCATGAACACCTGCGGCACGAGGGGATCACAGATGCGTTGTCGGCCCTTGAAAACACAGTAGGCTCGTTTCATGAAAGATGGTATATAGTATGAATTATCAAAATTCAATAACTTTTAAATTGAAATTATTATCGTTAGTCTAGTTTTCACATCTTGTGGCACTTCAAACAATATTTGTATACATTTTTATACAGTATATTAATTAATCAAACATATGGTGGTCTGCAAAAACTAAATAAAAAATATCAATATCAGACATACATAGGCCGCTAGTCTAACGCAAGCTCAATACTGTCAGTCACGCTTTAGTAGAATGCCGCTGACGTGAACCCATAAGTTTTTCTCCTGGCAAAAATACCGCTCAACGCGCCTAAAGAAGTGTCCACTTCAAAAACAATTAGGTGTGAACGTATTTTTAATTTCTTACTTATTATCTATGTTTCTTCGTACATACCTACCCACCTATGTATATTGGTTCATTACATTTTCAAACACAATAAACAGTTATTGCCTATAATTTTGTACAACAATAGAGAATGTCGGTCGTGATTTTGAAAGGGGTGCGACATTTATTGAATATAGATGTGAAAGATATAGACGGTTCGATCGTTTTATATTCTATTGAATTAACAATATATATTATCGGCCTCTCAATATTCGAATATAAGCAGCGGCTTGAACCCGGTAGAAGGGAGAAGTTTATTCACAGACACCAAATGAAAACAATAGCTATCTTTTTAATTAATTAGTGAGTTTAATTTATCGACGATACGTATAATTTCTTGGTCGAATTTTAGTGTTTTCAAAGTCAGAGGACGATATCTATCTATACATATAATAAAAATGTAAATGTAACGTGTCTGTACTTTTTAGTTTTTTGTGAAAAGTTGTTACAGGTTTCTTGGAGTAAGTAATAAAATATATTTAAATCATTTTTAGAAATGTCAGTTCACGCATCACTGCTAAAGTACTAAGTTTACGATAAAAATCATGGCTAGGATGTAGATGTGTCTTTCAGTATTCAGTTAGAACTGTATTCGGATTTTTCTAGAATATTGTGTATTTTTTTATAAAATAATATATCAAGTTTCTTTTTAATTACTTTGTTGTTTTTTCTAGTTCAATGATTTTAAGTTGTAGGTAGATAAATAAACACATAAGTAATACTGACAACATTATAATAATTGAAAACCTTAAATAAATAAAAAATATATATAATTTCTTTAAAAACCTCCCTTTTTTATTTATTGTGGTGAATAATGTAACCTTAAATTTATTTTTTATTGCACACGTATTGAGTTTAAAGGTAGCCCATTATTCCAGTATTCAATGAAATATGAAAAATTCTAAAATTCGCCACTCTTAACACACAAAATTAATATTCATACTTACAAAAACTGATTCTGTACGATATCAAAATTAATTATCTATACTAATATTATAAAGAGGTAAAGTTTGTGACGTTGTGAGTTTGTGGGTTTGTGAGTTTGTGACGTTGTGACGTTGTGGCGTTGTAAGGGGTAATCTCAAGAACTACTGGTCCGATTTGAATAATTCTTTCAGTGTTATATAGCTCATTCATCGAGAATGGTTATAGGATATATATCATTACGCTAAGACCACTAGGAGCGGAGCACAGATAAAAAATGTTTCAAAATCGAGGTGTTTTTTTCTTTTTGAGAGCTTCAGCTGTGTGTCAGCGTTAGCCCAGAGTAGTAACTATTACTACGCGGACGAAGTCGCGGGCGGGGGTTATAATCTATATACTAATATTATAAAGAAATAAAGTTTGTGAGTTTGTGACGTTGTAGGGGTAATCCCAGTACTTTTGCCAACAGAAAGCCACGTTATTTGTAAGTGTCATAAGCTATATATCATCACGCTAAGGGCAATAGCAGCGGAGCAACAATGAAAAATATTTTAAAATCGGGGCTTTTTTCCTTTTGAGAGCTTCCGCTGCGTTTTAGCCCAAAATAACTATTCCACGCGTACGAAGTCGCGGGCAGAAGCTATTAACTAATTATATTATCTATAATCTATACTAATATTATAAAGAGGTAAAGTTTGTGAGGTAGTAGGGGGTAATATCTGGGGAGTCCGAGAAAAATGGTCGAACGAAAACGTTTCTTACGAACGCTGCCTTAATTATAAGATATTTATGATTGAGTTGTAGAGAAAAGTTATAGCTTGATAATGCCTATTACCGCCCAACGAAGTGGGCACGGGTCGGCTAGTTATAGATTAAACGAATATAAATTTTGTTTTTGAATAGAATTAGAATAATTTTTTTTTACATAAAAACGCGAAGAAAATAAATTATTGGCACCTGGTGTTAAGGAGTTGCAAGAGATTTTGTTATATCTACCTTGCTTACTCTACAGTAGAATGAGATTAGTATGAATTATTCGCAAAACGCATAACAAAGAGCCCATCAAACTTTTAGTAAAGTTTTAAAATGACGAGCATGTATATTTTATACATGCTCTGCTCGTGCTTTCAAAATAAATAAAAAAAACGACTTGTCCTAATATCGAGGCTTCAGATAAATAAAAACACGGAACGTAACCTTTTTTCTACCGTACGAAGTGGTAGAAAAGTGTGAATAGGAAGGTCGGAGACAGGTAGCGTGAACGGATGTCCGCGTACGACGGCGGTCATCGCATGAGGGCGCTAATTGTGCCACTTTATGTTGGAATGTGCGTTACAGTGGCAAAATATCGCTTTACTTTCATGTTAATTTTAATATTACTTTCATTCAACTTATATTATTTTAGAGTGTTCAAATAAGGTGTTATTATTATTTGTATACAAGTACAAGTTCTTATATAAATTTATAACTGACTAGCAAAAAGTATAATACCACTTTGCAATAAATTACCAATAATGATACCTATACTCTTACATTTTTTTATGTAGTGAAGTTATTAAGCATGTTTTGTCATACTTGTTGAAATATGAACAAATAATAATATTATGTAACAATTGTAAAATATACAAACCAAAAATTGAGTATAATTGCCAAGATGGCAATCGCTATTGGTACATATCAGGTGAAAGCAAATAGACACGCCTCCAAAGCCGAGGTGTGGCGCGCATCCTTGAGCTAGTTGTCAAAATAAAATCGGCTGAGTGCCTTAAGCGCTCGCCTTAGTAGTCCGGTGAAGCTGTTAAGACCTTGCTTGGTCAATAGCGTAGTCAGTTGGAAAAAAAAAAACAAATAAACACCATAACTGGATTCCTCTGGATCCTAAAGCATTCATCGGACCATTACTGTTTACGTTAGGTATTACCTATATCCATACATAAAGCACTAATAATAGCCCGTGGTTTTTTTCACGTCAAATCCTGATTCGTAACACAAATGCGAATGTGAGTCTATTTACTAGTTACGCTTTCCCGCCTTTACTACTCAGTCGAAGGAAGAATGAATATACATTAACGGGAGTGAGAACAAAAGCTAATAAAATACAATAACAATAAAACAGTAACATTAAATAACTGGAAGATTTTTTAAGATAGAATTTTTAGAGATTACTTGCGACATACAAACTTTACCTCGTTATGATATTAATATAAATAATAGAAAAACAAGCTCGAAATAGCATGTGTATTATCCAATGCGGCGATGCGACGGTAATTCATTGTCTTACCAACAAGTGTACCAGCCTAACGCACATTATCACCGGAACCAAGTACCGCTAACGAGCAAGGTGCTCTCTAACGTTCGTA
The DNA here is from genome assembly GCA_036509395.1 of Antheraea yamamai. Classification (NCBI taxonomy): domain Eukaryota; kingdom Metazoa; phylum Arthropoda; class Insecta; order Lepidoptera; family Saturniidae; genus Antheraea; species Antheraea yamamai. The sequence continues at coordinate 2,603,727 of AP028431.1, read as the reverse complement.
AAAGTTTATCGCTTACAGCATTCACAGGGTGGAATGTAAGCGTTTCTAACGTAGAAAGTAATTCTTTGAAAAAATCCCTCTCCCCAGGATATAAAGAAAGTCTTACGGTGGGGAAAATATAATTATTTAAATTTCATTCAAGTAGTAAATATTACAATGAAGTTTATATTGAAATGTTGTTTAATATAGGCTGTAGACACTGAACGAATATAACGAGTTTTCCAATTATTTATAACTAGCGGGCTCGGCGGACGTTATCCCGCCCTGATAATAAAAGATATTGATAAATTATATACTTAAACCTTCCTCATGAATCACTTTATAACTTTTTGAGTTTATCGCGAACAGATAGACAGACAGACGTGGCAGATAGGGTTGCCACCTTTTTTTTTTAGATAAAGTACATTGGTTATTATAGGTAGGAAAAAGTACACAGTATTAAAATAAAGTACAATTAATTTTTTATTATTTTTATGATGTTTAAATACATATTTTTATTACTTATTGCGATTTGTATCAAATTAGTATCGCTACTAAACAATTGCACAGCATCTTTACAGTCTATATTTAAATTAAAATGTATAAGTAATTCGTTTTTAATCAAATTCAGAGACGCTATATTTCTTTCGTCTCGCCATTTGCTATTCATCACAGAAAAAACTCTCTCTGATAAACTGACGTTGCGGGAATAGATAATATGATAACGAAAAATTACATATGAATAAACTTTTCAAAATCCCAAAGAAACCAAATCATGCCAAATAAAGTATTTTCGTGTACTTTATTGTTCACATAAAGTATAGATTACAATTACCTGAAATAACGTACAATACTTTATTATAAAGTACGGGTGGCGACCCTAGTGGCAGAGGACTTTGTTTTATAAAATGTAGCCATAGTGATATACAATTTTTTATATTATATAATTTTTATTGACCCGCACAAAATGATAAATAATCAATAATTCATCTTTTTTTAAATTATATTTTTGTCAACCAATCTTCCACATTACTACTGCCATTGTAGAGTAGGTAAATAATTTCAACGTTCTAACAAGACAATGGTCCCCTTGTTAAAACATTTTTAGGGTTTTTTTTATGTGACACCTCAGAATTCATGCTCCGTCGTATTATTTTCCATGCACTTCCCTTGTGCACATTAACCGAACTATATTGTGTAAAATACCACCAATATTACAAAATATAAAGTCAAATAACACAAGATTATGAACATAAAATAGAAACCACAACATGACAAACATCGTAAACAAAATGCGTAAACTCTGTAGTTGTTCCATTAATGGCTTCATTTAATATGTCCCTAAGCTCAGTGTGTTTCCTAGTAAATGGAAGGAAGCTTATGTGGTACCTATACATAAAATTGGTTCTAGGAATAGCGTAGATAATTATCGGCCAGTATCGATATTGTCTATTTTCAGTAAGTTATTTGAAAAGTTGGTACACGATCGCATATACAACACAGTATCTTTGTCTATTCCATCGGAACAGCACGAGTTTATGAGAAGGAAATCAACGGTATCCAATCTAGCAGTTTTTTCAGACTACGTCGCTACTGCTATGGATCAAGGTTATCAGGTGGACGTCATGTACACAGATTACTCTAAATGTTTTGATCGTATCAACCACGATATTCTCTTGCTTAAGCTTGCCAAGATAGGTATAGACGGTGACCTCTTAAGGTGGTTTAACTCCTATATACATAATAGAAATCAAGCAATTCGGATTGGCACATTCGTGTCTGGCTTTCAATCTATTCCCTCAGGGATACCGCAGGGATCACATTTAGGTCCACTGCTTTTTAATATCTATGTATACGACATATCCTCCTGCTTTTCCTCCACTAGATACCTTATGTACGCCGATGACACCAAAATATTCAGTATTATTCGCACTATTGACGATTGCCTCACGTTACAGAATGAACTTTCGCGACTCTATAAATATTGCAATCTAAATAATCTACATTTGAACGTAAAGAAATGTAATGTATACATATACTAGAAAACATCAACCTATAAATTATTGTTATACACTTAATACATTACCAATCCAAAGAGTTTCTGTTATTCGAGATTTGGGGGTGATGATGGATTCTAAACTACTCATTACGTATCATTACGATTATATAAGCCAGAAAGCTTTAAAGATGTTTGGTTTCATTTGCAGACTCGCGAAACCTTTTGTAAATTTAAGCTCTTGCAAAATATTGTATTTTGCTTATATACGGAGTTATCTCGATTATGCTTCGCCAATATGGTCGCCAGAATATATAACACATAAGTCTGAACTGGAAAAAATTCTAATAAAGTATTTGAGATATCTAAATTTCAAACTAAATAAAGAACATGATACATATTCAAATAATTTGGATTATTATAACTTATCATTATTATCGGATCGACGAATAATTTTTGATATGAAATTTTTGTATGATATTTTAAACTACTATACGGATTGTCCCGAACTTTTAAATAGAATTCCTTTTAAAATATCCACGAAAACAACCCGAAACCCGCGGTCGTTTGCACCACAGCCAGTTAAACATAATTACGCTAAGAACTCTGTTTTACAGAGATGTCTTAATGTGTATGACACGAAGTTCCATCATATTGATTTATTCCAGCACAACCGGAACACTTTTATCCAGAAACTGAATTCCAAAACAAAATAATACTATTATTGGTAGAATAAAATGTCAAACAGGACCATATCAGATACACTTACACATAAATTCACAGATACACAAGAACACTTAACATCCCAGTCACAATCATACCTAGAACGCATTAACTTAAATATACAATACTATTAATTTAATATAGTTACTACATAAAATGTAATAATTATTACTTAGTAATTGGCACTACACGTTTTTAAATTAAAAATAAATTATGTTTTAAATGTGCTGTAAAGTAATATATAACAAATAAATAAATATAAATAAATAAATAAAATCCCGCCAAAAACTCTAATTCTCGTACGTTACCTTATTGTCATCGAAGAAATACAGTGTTATTTAGAACGGTGTGGCGTCAATCCAACGCTGCAACAAGCCAGGGGGGTTTATCGATAATATTTAAAACTAGCTTACACCCGCGACTCACACTGCGTCAATTATTACTTTAACAATATATGTTATGTATAGATGACGAAATATAAATAGCACACCGCTTGCTACACTACTCCGCGGTAAGAAAATGCACATCGCTGAAAGCGAGTAGTGCTCAGAACAATCGTAGTTTCATATAGTTCATATTCATAGTAGTTTCATCAAAAAATTGTTTTATAGATCTAGCGTGATAATTTTTTTAGAAAGGTCCGAATGTCTTAAAATTTAACCAAAAAAAATTAGATCGTAATTTATATGATAGCTAACCCGGTCACGCTGTGGCTTGGTTATTATACATTAAATAAAAATTACGATAAAGTATTTGGATACAGATAAAGCGAGGTTACGTAGGAAATAGATTACCAGAGCACGTGCACCATAAAATAAAATGGAGTTGAAAAAGAAATTCAAAATTAAAACGTGGCGCCATCTGTGAGATATTTATAACAATCAGTCCTACAGTTTTCAATCAACAAAGTGATTTAAAGCGCCATCTGTTCGAGACCGATCGAACTTACAATTAACAACAATAATCAACATTGACAATAATTTAATTTGTAATTAAAAAATATTGAGTTCATTAAACGAAATATAAATTATCCTATCTCTCAAGTTGGACCAAATTATACATAACTGCCAACTTCCATAAAGATCGATTGAGTAGCTTCGGAGTTCATCGTGGACAAACATCATGACACTGGATTCTTATATATTTACATAAAATAAATCAATAATAATAAGCAGATTAGTAATAATAAAAAATAAGCAATGATATTCCTACATCCCTATTATTGTAGTGTGGAAAGAATTTCAGTTATTAGTTTTGTTTATTAAAATTATTGCTTGTAATTAAAAAAACCGTTCGTTAATTTATGTGGAGTCTAGAAACCGTTATAACCCGTATCATACGTTTCATAAACTGTAAAAATAAATAGAATAATGGAAAGCAATCACTCCTTATCACGGAATAAGAGTTTTAAGTGTGCCACTCGTAAACTCGATCGTAAACCGTTTGAGTTGTTGCAATAGTCGCCGAGGGGTTATTACGGAAGAATTATTGCCGCGCGGTGTTCGAGTTGCGATCTCGATTTTAAATCGTAAAACGATTGAAGTTTAGATTCGAGGATTCTTGTCACGTGTGGTTACACTTTTTATTATTTTTAGACTGCCGATGGTTTTTTTTAACGTGATAACGTCTTATAAATCGATGAACACCGGTTAAAGCACGAAAACGTGTCAGTGCCGCCTGAGCCGAGCGTGCAAGCGAGACCGTGGAACAACCGATAGAGAGGCGCGATTGGCCTAAGCGTTCAGCTTGTGACGCATCTATCTCTCTTCCGCTCCATAGGGCGATGTGTCCGAGTCGTTATCACGTAGACTTATCGTCCGTATACCGACTTTACGGACAACCAATTTTTTTTCATTCCCACTTTGATGTAAAAATGGTTTTATTTTCTATTAACTCCTTTTACATTATTCTCTTTAGAGTATGACCGTGTAATGCCAACTGAACGTTAATCTGTCACTTCTATCAATATTTTTGAAGATCTATGTTTCTGGCTCCTTCACTTTTTATACGAAGATTTTTTTAAACCAAATTTGTCATTTTCATTATGATTTCACAAATTTTCTTTCATATAAACCTTGTCCTGACAATTATAAACAACAGAAAGCAATTAGTCATATATATACAGAACTGTTTTCAAGTGACGCGCTCTCATCCGGTAATAATTTTTTTATTTCTATAAATTAGAGGCATTTAATCTCACTGTCCTAGAATATTTCAACTAAGAATAGTAAATGAGTCATATCTTAAGCGGAAATCTAATTCAAAAAGTGGAAACAAGTCCTACTGTTAACAGAGAAGTCACGATTGCTGCACATGATTGACGGCTTTTGTTGTAGTGACACGTAGTAGAGGTCAATTAATTCCAGGCGGAAGTGCAAAAAAACATCCACTATAATACTGAATTCTTTAATCAAATAATCAGTCCTGTCTGGTTATTGAATATCTTTAGCATAGTATATGTGCAAAACACCCGTAGATGGCTAAGGTTCGTACATATTTCTCAACTGATATATTTCTATACTCAGTATGTAAAGTAGAAAGAGATAGTTATATTTTTAGCCGTGGTTTGATCGATGGAATGTTAATTTTATGCTAACAAATTTGAACCCCGGTATGTACCAATGAATTTTTCATTTAAACTGGTAACACTGTCGGCTGATTGTGCAGAAAACATTACGGGGAAATTTGATCCTGAGAAATGTTCTTGTAGCACCACCGTATGCGGAAAAATACGAAACTGTTGATTTCTCGGAGTTTGAAGGTACCACTACGTCGCGGCCTGAAGTCATGATTATGCCCATACCTTCCTTGGGGATGGGGTCTAAGGACTTGCAGGGGATCTGTTTACCGATGTCAATATTTTTATATGATAATTTACTAATAAAATATATGACGTAGCCTATAAGAAGCTATGGAGAATCAATATTTGGTAGCTGTTCGAACTTTTGGCAGTGAAGCATTTTAGTCTGCAGTCTGTACTACTTCAAAGATAGTATTAAATTGACGTATCGGAGTAGCGGCATTTTAACTACTTAAAAATAACTACCTTAAGTAAAACTAAGAGCATATTTTATTGGTTACTGGTGTTAATAATTTATAGTTAATCTAACGTTATTATCTACATAAAATGAGAGAGTTATATTTTATATTTAATGTACTATTCTCGTTTTTGACAATACGTAATCGGTTTCATATCGTTACGTTATTGTTCAATTGTTTCAGAATAAGTACGCGTTTGGTCAACAAACATAAAATATTTTAGTATGTTCGTGGCATTTACGTTTGAATTTTGACTTCGTTCCTAGTAATTTACTTTCCATATATTATTAATAAACAGATAATATAAAACATAGTTATTTAACTAGTTTTCGCTGTTGTGCATTTTATCAATAACTAGCGGGCCCGGCAGACGTTGTCCCGCCCTGATTATAAAAAAATCCTTGACAAATTATATACCAAAACGTTCCTCATGAATCACTTTATCCACTGGTGGAAACCGTTTGGAAATCCGTTCAATAGTTTTTGAGTTTATCGCGAACAGACAAACAGACAGACGCGGTAGGGGACTTTGTTTTATACTATGTAATGATAAATTTATGTTGAAATAAATCATTATTTTTTAAATTGTTACATAAAATATTTACAGATCAAATTATATTATAGTGCGTTGAATCCACGTCGACATAAAATTATCTGCACACTTATATGTACTTATAAGAAAAATTCAATTGTCTCTTATTTGTCCGAGCTAATCTCTGTAATGGCTGAACCGATTTTGATGAGACTTTCACAGATGGATAGAGAAAGTTCCAAAGTATTATATAATCTACTATATTATTGCATTTTTTTGTACAAGCAATGAGTACATTTGTCGGAAGTAAAAAATAAAAGACTGCTCGTAATTAATCGAGATGAAGGAAATAGTACACGTGAAATAGTTATATTTAGCTAATAATAAAATGAGCCATTTGTTACTTTGTCTGCGTTTGTATCTTAAGAGTATTATATTTGCACGGAACTCTTTTTTTTCTAAAATAAAGTTTCCTAGGTTACTTCTTATAACATTAGCTATCTACCAGGGCAAGACCTATCAAAATTGATCCAACCGTTTCCTACATTAGTGAGAACAAAGAAAGTGATAGAGAAGAGTTTAAAAAATGGTGTATAGTAAAAATTATATTACAGTTTACAGATAGATACACACAGATATTACAGATAGATACAGATATTACAGTGAAGTAACACTTTTTACACTGTTTAGTTTTAGTAAAAAGGTTTTATCTATACTTTAAAATTATAAAGCTGAAAATTTTGTTTCCTTGAACGCACTAATCTCAGGAACTACTGGTGGGATATGAAAAATTCTTTCAATGTTGGATAGCTCATTTATCTTGTAAAGTTATAGGCTATATATTTACAATATCATCACACTAAGACTAATAGAAGCACAGCACCACTGAAGAAAGTTTCAAACTCGGGTTTTTTCCCTTTTGAGTGCTTCCGCTGTGTGTTAGCCCAATGTAACTATTCCACGTGGACGAAATCGCGGGCAAAAGCTAGTATTGAATTTGGAGTAATCGTGTTATTCAGAAAACAATACATAAAAGCAACGAAGTCCAATTGAATTTGGGTTAAATAAAGTTTCTTTACAGACGGAACGTTCCAAGTTTCATTTCCAGGGCAATAATGTAATACCATTTGGCTTTAACTGGATAATGCAATTTACTAAGACGAATACGGGCATCGTTGATATAAGAAACACTGAATGGAGTTGGCAATAAATCTATACATAAATAGAAATTACACTGTCTTTTCTATACAGCCCTGGTGCATATAAATGATCTGCCGCTAATGGTTGATAACTGTGCTGCCATGGTTCTTTCTGCTAACGACATTTATATTCAAAGCAAAAACAATAGATTTAAATATTAGATATCTAAATATAACTTTAAATTAAATTTCTGATAGTTTTGCATTCAATAATCTATTGCTGAATGCAAATAAATAAACCTAAATGTGTGAGATTTGCCTCTTCTAATGTTCCAAAATGTTTTAATGCGATAAAATAGTACATAGTCCAAAAACATTACATCTATAAGAATATTATAAAGTTTGTTTGATTGAATGCGTTAATCTCAGGAAGTGCTGGTCCGATTTGAAAAATTCTTTCAGTGTTAGATAGCTCATTTATCGAGGAAGGCTATAAATCACCCTTAGGCCAATGAGAGCGAAGCGCGAGTCAAAGTTAGCGTTAGCCCAAAGTAACTATTCCACGAGGACGAAGTCGCGGGCAGAAGCTAGTACTTATATGAATGAAAAAGTGGTAGACATTAAGACAATTGAGAGACGGTATGCTTATTACAATGACACAACACATGACGAGTGATTATTTCCGTAACATATATGCCATAGTTTCATAGCATTATAATTAAAGAAAATGAAAAAAAATGTAAGTTTTAAGATATTTGATTGAAAAAGGTGTTACGCTAAATATTATAGTGGACGTTACTTTGCACTGCCTCTTGGATATAAATTTAAAATAAGTATTTAATACAAAAAAAACAGAAAAATGATTAACAATTTATTAGAACGTCTCGAAAAAAAATTATTTACCGCATCAGTAAATGTCTTGATTCTAAGTCGATTGCAGTAAACCGTGCGGGGAATTGTGAAGTTCATTATGCCCATTGAAAACTGGCATGAAACATCGCGCGCACAATTTGCTTTGGCCACTGGCTATATACAGGGACGTAATCAGATGACAAATATATAAGTGATTTCTCGATTTAATTTTAATACACGCCGGAAGAAACGATTGCAAAGTTAGTTTTATTGTTATAGTGTAACACTTAGCACAAGTCTGTTATTATAATATAATTTGTAATAAATAATTCAGTTATAGGATTTTTTTTTTTTTTTTTTATTGTAGCTCGGCAAAGTGACTGTACTGTGCCTGATGGTAAGCACAGTACAATCCAAAAACAATGGCGACCACCGAAAGACATACTATCTATCGCCGGTCGCCGCTGTCATGCCGGCCTGAAAGCGACCCAGTCAGGGACAGCCCCCCCCCCCCTGGTTGCTGGATATACACCGGCTGATCCCGGAACGCGACACGCCCAAACGTGTCACTCAAATGACACTATGAAAATATTCTCATGTTCAAATATCTGCATACTAATTGTCGTTGATATGGACTGCAGCTTTAGCTAGTGGCGATCTATATACTGACATGAAGAGAACGAAAACCGTCTCCAAGAAGTTCTATTGACATTTTCGTCAAGATTTTTAATAAAAATTGTTTTTTATTTATAAAAAATATAAAATGCAAGAGACATTATTTTGAAGATATTTAAGATGAAATTTGTGGATTTAATATCGCATATATAATTAATTTACGATAAAATATTTTATTTTAAATGATACTGCTGGTATCTATATTTAAGGAAATATCCGTAGATCAGTTAGGAGTTATAAAAAAAGACTGCCGACAGAAGTGAAAACTCAAAAAGATTGAATAACTGTGTTCTCTTTTAAATTCTTAACTTAATTATAGTGTGAGTTATTTAAATTTCATAATTTGTTTATTGAAATTATTAATAATTTTATAATTAATGTAACATTAGTCTGGTTTTCATATCTATTGTTACTCAGTGCAATGATTATATACATTTTTATACAGTTTGTTATTTAATCAGACATATAATGCGTTGCAATAAAAAAAAAAACAATACAGAATGTCAATATTACATGTACACAGGACCCTATACTACGCATCGCTAGTCAGACGTAAGCCGCGCAGGCACAATACAAATGCTTACTAGCATGTCATCACGCGAAATTATAAGTTTATCTATTGCCAAAAATATCGCTCGAAGCGCCTAAAGAAAATTTAACTTTAAAAAAATAGAAGATTCAGAGAGACACTGAAATTTATCTTACTTCTGTAATAAGCTATGAAAATGTCTACATCAGTGACCCATACGTTTCGATATAGCGCGATTTATAAAGGAAACGCATATCTATAAACCTTCTATTTTGAAGTTCGAAAAGGAACCATAGATATTAAAATTAATATTAGTTCTAAATACGTCCCTGTCTTCGAATGTACGTATGACACAAGGGGCAAAGTTATTCGCTTCCTTAACTTTAACCGAGAACGTGTTTCTAACTTGTAATATTTATCTTTTTTCTTCAATTATTTATACATTAAATAAATAAGCACTTGTAAATCTCATTTTGTATACACAATTATGTGTGTTTCGGTCTATCTATACTAATATTATAAAGAGGTAAAATTTGTGAGTTTGTGAGTTTGTGACGTTGTGGCGTTGTAAGGAGTAATCTCAGGAACTACTGGTCCGATTTGAATAATTCTTTCAGTGTTATATAGCTCATTCATCGAGAATGGTTCTAGGCTATATATCATCACGCTAAGGCCAATAGGAGCGGAGCACAGATGAAAAATGTTTCAAAATCGAGATGTTTTTTTCTTTTTGAGAACTTCTGCTTTGTGTCAGCGTTAGCCCAGAGTAGTAACTATTACTACGCGGACGTAGTCGCGGGCAGGGGCTATAATCTATATACTAATATTATAAAGAGGTAAAGTTTGTGACGTTGTGACGTTGTAGGGGGTAATCTCAGGAACTACTAAACCGATTTTGAAAATTCTTTTACCAATATAAAGCCACGTTATTTATGAGTGCCATAGGTTATATATCATTACGCTAAGGGCAATAGGAGCGGAGCAACAATGAAAAATGTTTTAAAATCGGGGTATTTTTTCCTTTTGAGAGCTTCCGCTGCGTCTTAGCCCAAAATAACTATTCCACGCGTGCGAAGTCGCGGGCAGAAGGTATTAACTAATTATATTATCTATAATCTATACTAATATTATAAAGAGGTAAAGTTTGTGAGGTTGTAGGGGGTAATATCTGGGGAGTCGGAGTAAAATGGTCGAACGAAAACGTTTCTTATGAACGCTGCCTTAATTATGAGATATATATGATTGAGTTATAGAGAAAAGTTGTAGCTTGATAATGCCTATTACCGCCCAACGAAGTGAGCACGGGTCGGCTAGTATCTATATACAATTAGATGTTTTGTATTAACACTCCACATCCTCATCAAACTTGGCACACCTACGTATCACATATCAGAAACTCAACGTCTGCCTGTCTGTCTATTGAAGTATTTATAATTGTAAGCAGCTGAACCGATTTCTAGAAGATTTTTCAATGGAAATTTCTTATGGCACGGCAGGGAAAATTTTCGGTTACGCATTAAACGTTAAAGTTGTATTTATGTTTATGTTAAGTATAAGTGTGTATGATGTGTCTGCCCGGGTCTAGTAGTATAAAAAATATGTAAATGTATAGTTCAATATTTATACTATGGAAGTTCGTATAGTATATACTTTATGAGCATTCTATATATATTTATAATGTATATATATAATTTTTTAGAGCGCGTTTAGTGCATATGTGTAACTTGCGCTTTGCTATAGAAATAGTCTGATTGTTGAAGTTTTTTTTTATATTGTTTATTTATTTATAGTAAAGAATCAACAACAGTCGCATAAAAAAAGCTAAAACATACATGCAAATAATTAAAATTATTCACGTCACTAATTAAGGTTGATTATAGCATTTATCAACATAAAATTCGATGCGGAAGACAATAAAAGTAGAAGATACAATTATGAAAAGATTTAAAAGGAAGAAAAAAATAAAATAAAACAATTTGATAATATATAATAACTTAAAAAATCAAAAAATCATGAAAAAAATTAATTAAATGAAAAACTAATTTTAGATTTGAAATGAAATAGTGAGATACTAAATAAATCTATCGTGTGATCATTTTTAACAAGGTCGTTATATTGACGTGATAGTCTGGGAACAATGGAAAAATGTCCTAAGTTGGTTCTGTATCTTTCGTCACCAAATAAAGAGACTGGATATCTGGGTAGTCTGGAAGGCACATTAATGTTAAATCGATTCAAAAGATCTTAATTATCAACGTGGTTATTGAAAAGTTTATATAAAAATGTCATGTTCAGCATAATTCTTCTGTTGTACAAAGATTTAACTTTAACTTCTCTCAGTCTATCAGAATATGGAGCAAATATCTTAGAGCCTGATAAGCAAGCTATAGTAAAACGTCTTTGAATACTTTCGATATGGTTTATGTATAGTTGATAATAACAGACAGTGTTACAATATTCAAGCTAGCTTCTTACAAGCGTGCAGTATAGAAGTATCTGGATATATTTGTTTATTATAATAAGATACAACTGTAAGTAATCTTAGACACCAAACCGTCTAGATGCCAAGTTAACAGACAATGCTAAAGAACAGCAATAGAGAGTATCAAAGTCATACCAGGTATAGATCTAAGTGTGTTAAAGCGATGTGAGGGTGAGTTGTTAAGTGGAAGCGAACCGGGAATTATGTGAAATACTATCCGACGAGCGAACGGTTACTCTCGCTTACTTGAGGCCGGGGTCGCCATGGTTTCCTTAACACAATGGACTGTCTTTGGGTATGAGCGAGGAAGAACATGATGCTCTCTAATTAATCTTAGTAAATATATAATGACAAAATGTACACCTAACCGAGCTCCAAGATTAGCACTCCAAAATAAAATGAATGACTCATTAAGATCCATCGGTATTTGTAATGCTTTCCCGACATCCGAGGAAGCAATAATATTTTACAGGCTTGTTACGTCTGGAATTAAAAACCGCTAGAATTTGTTACTATCGATTATGTACATATTTTATTTTGGTGGTAATCACTGTGGTGACATAGTCAATTTTTGACTAAGCCACAATTAGAAATAAAGAGAAAAAAATTGAAATTATTAAATTAGCAACATATTATTATTGTTTCACGATTTTTGGTGTTTTGTCTTTAGAAGCAATATGTCCTACTCACCATACACATGGGTCTAAGACTTGGCTACTCATTATAAAATCAAGCATTATAAAAATTTGAGACCTGATTGAGAGTACCTAAGGGTCATGAAGAGTGACGTACAAAAGGAGAGTTCTATGCTAAACAGTTTAAAATGATGATGATAATGAAAAACGGTTGATATAAAATTATTATTTTCACCACAACACTAAACGTCTAATTTGAGTGATAAATAAAAAGAATTGTTTCATAGACATTGTTGTTGTCTTTAAAATATATCGCCTTTTATGGATTAAACACGCCTTAACTATCATATAGATATAGAAATGCTATGAGTTAGAAAAAAATCATACTATTCAGTCATCATTCAGTGTTCAATTTCATTCAACTTTACACTTACTTACTTTAATCTATTACATATGTAATAATAGTAATGAAAAAATAATGGGAACTGACGCAAACTGAATGAATGAATGACAAAAAGCTATTATTACAGCTTTGTTCGATACGGCACGAAGAAAACATGTTTTGAAAGATTACTACACTACAACATAAGTAAATACTTTTGTAGAAGCTACAATATAATTACCGAAGTAAAATCCAAAAGCTCTTCATTTTTTACACCTATTTGATGTATGCTTTAGTTTTATTAGGTGGTAGGTGGTAGAGCCACGCTGAAGCTATTACTGGTTTCAGCATGTATGATGGGTCGGCTCGTCCGGGGTAGTACCACCCACTCACAGAACACCGACGTGAAGTAACAGTGCATGCATAATTGCATTTCGTTTGGTCAGTGAGAGCGCTGGAGGCCCACCTCTCCTCCCCCTTCCCCTCCTCCCCTTCCTTCCTTCTCCCCCCTCCCCCAAACACATGCTGGCTACGCACTTGCAACTCCCCTGATGTTGCTAGTGTCTATGGACGGCGGGGATTACTTACCATCAGGTGAGCCGTCAGTTCGTTTGCCTCCTATGATATAAAAACAAAAGAAAATGCTACGGATCGTAGCATTGAAATAACTGCTACAAACACTATCAAATTAACAGAAAATACAGTCTATAGTTTCAATAAACTCATGGTCTTCGTACAAACAGACAATACAATTACGTAACTCGGCGTTGTAGAAGTTAAACTAGGTGGAGTACTACAGAATGACGGCTTGATATGTGGCTCTTTGCTCTGTTATATATAAGTACCTTGTACTGGTTATGCTGTCGACTACGTATGTTTGTTTCGTTCGCGCCTTTATAATAACTGACCTGCAGGTAGTTTGAAGAGGGTTCTGTCGAATTGTTTAGTTTCTTGCCTAGCACGGATATTATTTTAGTGTACGAATAGGTTTTATGTAAATAGGTATTGAGTTAAAAGGCATGTGTTAACAAGTTCAGGTACTGGTCAAGTTTCAAGTTTTTAAATTCAAATTGTTCGCGAATTTTGCATCTCGTTGCTGTCTGCAGATGGTAGAGACTTGCTTGCATCATGGCACAATTTTTTAGACTATTGACTACTAGCTTTTGCTCGCGGCTTCATCAAAATTTCATGATGAGTAAGTACTTCAGGCGTGAAAGCATAACAAAGAAACAAAAAACTCAAATTCGTATTTATAATATTAGTAAGGACTAACAATAACCCGCGACCTATGAGTTATTGTACCATGAGTGAAATTATATTGAGATTAGAATCAATAGCTTTAAACATTATTTTATAAAAATATCCCAACAGACAAACAAAATCGAGAAACCTATTTCCGTGTTAAGAAAACTCTTTGTTTTTTTGTTGGACTATCATCATACGTATTTCGCTTTTATTTACACATTTATAAATAAATTCAAATAGAAATATCATGAATATTTTATCAAAAATAACCAGGATAATAATATAAACTTAGACTTTCGGTTTTTGTTGTATAAACCATTACTGTTGAGCAAGGCGCCGACCTCGCGACTGCGCCGCGCGGCGTGGTACCTCGCTTATATAGGCATGCACAGTTTAACCCTTCGTGGTATATAACGCGTAGTGATCAACCCGCCCTCTGCTCCCGACACCCCGCACCGAACCATACAGCCCGTCTGCAATACTACTTCTTTCATTCTGATATTAGATAGCGTGCGTAACGCGAAACGCGATTCGATCTATAAAGAACAATATTAACATATGGACAAGAAATCAAAATGGCAAATATAATGAAGAATACTGAAATATAAGTTACTGGATGTATTTAAATAATAGTCATAGGTATAAAATGTATTTAATTGCCCTTTTGAATTGAAATGAATTTATTAGTCGAATAATTACTTGGATACGATATTGGATGATATATCGCATAACATGATGACGTAGTCGGAGCAAAATAGTGTTAATATAAATTTAGACATATTACCAATGTGACCTGGTGGAATGTGTACACGACCTGTCCATATGAAGGTTGGTGTCATGTCAGTGTTTATTGTCTGGCGTCTGTTCAAATTGTTTTAATACAGTGCCATTTTATTGTGCAGTGAAGGTGTAAGTTTTAGTGTCCGCCTCTTGTCAGATGGGACGTGCACAGTATCGCTCAATTATGAAAATATACAAGACTTTGAGATTTGGTATATTTTCAACACACTATTAGGATTTACATTTTTTTTAAATTTAGGATGACTTAAAATAATAAGGTATTGTGACCGCAGAATATTCTGACTCTTATATGTGACGCGATCTAATTAATATACGTGTGGGTAAAATGCATAACTTGCTTCGACCTGTTATCTCAATGAGATGTATTTTTAACCGACTACGAAAAAGGAGGAGGTTACTACGTTCGGTTGTACTTTTTTTATGTATGTTATTCGATATCTTCGTCAATTATAAACCGATTTTAATGATTCTTTTTTTATTTGAATTGGTTATATTCAGATGTGGCCCCATTTAAATTTGAAGAAAATATTCAACCCCTAAGGGGGTCAAATATTGTTTATTTGATTTTCACCCACTTCGTATCTACGTATTTTCGTGAAATTGGAACCGATTTATTATACCCATTAGAAACCAGATATATTTATGGACACTAAAAATGGACAAATAAAAAAAATTCCAATAAAAAAATAAACCACCTTCGATTTGAAAGACAAATAAGGCATTAAAAACGAAAAATAACTGACTTATTAAATTAACCAAATTAAATAAAAAATATTAATATTCGCGCTACCTAATAATATATTTGAAGTTGATGCCAACCTACAGTTCAAATTTGTTGCAGGTAATAAAATATGTATATTATATAGATATACATTATGGGACACGAGAGTGGACCAAAACTTTGTATGTAGATGATATGAATTTAGGTTGACATTGACTTCGAATATATTATTAGGTAGCGCGAATATCAATATATTTTATTTAATTTGGTTAATTTAATAATTCAGTTATTTTTCGCTTTTTAGTGCGTTATTTGTCTTTCACATCGAAGGCGGTTTATTCTTTTTGGATTTTTTTATTATTATGATCGTAATATTCGTCAACTGTAGTTTTTACTTTGCATTATCACAGCCATTTTCGTCGAGCTTAAATATAAAAGAGCGCTTGCAACTTAGCATTAAAATGAACTAGAATTTAAGTAAATACTAATATATCTTTTTCCAAAAGGGTGAATCAATATGTGAACGATGGTGACGTCTGGAAATGACGCCTCTCTCTGTGCATCCGCCAAATACGAATGTAACTGTATACGTATATAAAAAGATGTTGTACTATGTTATGTATAATGGAAAGACAAACTCGATTCGAACTTCTTCTCGATGACTGGGTTGTTTTCCGAACCGGTGGTAGTTTTGACGTTCATAAGTGCCTTTTCAGGGCCTAAATTGAATAAAGTAGTATTGATTTTGAATATTTTTCGAGTAATTTTATTGCTTTCACGCGTGTATACACTTGTTGTTGAGTTTGACCGAATATGCGAATAATAAAAGAATTAGTACAATTGTAAAATAATTAAACATCTCAATAAAACGATTAGACTTCGCAATAAAATAAGTTAGAAGATTAAGAGTAATAAAAAGATTAACCGCAATAAATAATTATGAGGGTTGTTATTATAGGGCACACAGATGTACTCTTATTAACAAGCGCAGGTGGGGTATGTCTAAGGGATGCCATAAATGATCTAACGATGTGGCATCACCTTAAATACCGGAAAAATTGGCCTGTTTTGGCCAGTGTGTAAGGAGCATCGAAACTACGCAGTTCGTTGTCTCAATAGTGTAAACGCATCTTTTCTTTTCTTATATTAAAACATAGATTTGGTAGGTGGTAGAGCCACGCTGAAACTATTACTGGATTCAGCATAAATGGGTCGGCTCGCCCGGGGTAGTACCACTCTCTCACAGAAAACCGACGTGAAGTAACAGTGCTTGCATTGTTGCGTTTCGTTCGGTCAGTGAGAGCGCCGGAGACCCACCTCCCCTCCCCTTACATTTTCCTCTTCCCTTCCCCCCCTTACACAGGCTGGCAACGCACTTGCGACTCCCCTGGTGTTTCAAGTGTCTATGTACGGTGGTGATCACTTACATCAGGTGACCCACCTGTTCGTTTGCCTCCTATGATATAAAAAAAAAAAAAGAGTTTAAAAGTTTCTCTGTTGTTCTTCTTTTCACCAGTGGTGTTAGGAAAACCCCTTTCTTTTTCCCAAGTCACAAAAATAATTGAAGTATTTTAACACTTGTCTTGTATAGCCAAGCATTTATTTTTGTCCTTTTCGCGACATAAACGTTGCACAAATTATAATTTTTTCTAAAAAATACATATAAGTAGGACAGATTAACAGTAGTGTGGATCGTTTTAAAAAAGAATATTCGGAAAATAGTTACACGGTGCACTACGTGTCGAATTGTTGCAGAACGAAAGCCATTTTATTTTTATCGCAGTAATGAGATGACTAGATAGTTTGCAGGTGATCTACATACGGAAGTGGCGATTGCCAACATCGAACGACGACACGGTGCTGTCACATGCAGAAATATATTTGCAATGTTGCACAAATACAAGGAGAAGTATTATTAACGTAAATATAAAAAATCTAGGTAGTCATAGTGACTGCCGACAGAAGTGAAAACTCAAAACAACGGAATAACTGTGTTCTCTTTTGAAATTTTGTATTAATTATAGTGTGAATGACAACATTTAAATCTCAGATTTCTTTTATTGAAATTATTAACATTAGTGTGGATTTCATATCTATAACCATTCGGAACAATAATTACATACATTTTTATAAAGTCTATTAATCAATAAAACGTACGATGAGTTGCAAAATATCAATATTACATGCACACAGGCTCCTAATCTACGCGTCGCTAGTCTGACGCAAGCCGCACAAACGCAATATGTCCGGTCACGCTTACGTAGCATGCTATGACGTGAAATTATAAATTTACCTTCCGCCAAAAATACCGCTCAGCAGGCCTAAAGAAGGTTTCACTTCAAAAATTGTAAAATCAAAACTTCGTTACATATTCTTTAGCATATAATGTTTCAGTAGGCTTATATTATCATGTGACATTGCATTCAATTAATATACCTGACGTTTGTGTAAATAAAAATAACGTAACATTACCTTTTAACGAAAACATGCGTTTCTTTTCTGTAGTGTCACTTTTCCAACGAATTGTCACTTCGGCGGCGCACCTGTGAAATAATTTAAACTGTTATTTTGGTGTCTTAAGTTTTATATTATTCAACATAATATTGTGTCTAATGAAACCCTAATTAGGTTGGTGTAAAAACCAATTTAAAAAAAGAAAACTAATAATCGAAAATTAGTCAAAATATAACTTTTGTAAGCATTCATGATTAGTATATTAAAATGATTACTAGCAATCGTCCTGTTTCATTGAATCTTTAGTACAGTCCTCGAAAAACATTTTAACGGCTTGGAATATAGTTGTGCAGAACGTAAATTTAGGTATAAATACGTATTACATGTAGAACATCTAGAGGAATTAAGGATAAATAAATGTTAACTATAAATTTCTATAAAAATTGGTTGTCTGTAAAATCGGTTTACGGGTGATAATTTTATGTGATAACGTGATAAGAAAACATTGGTGAAAGATTACATACTTTAATGAATTGAATTGAATTATTCTAGACTAGCGGGCCCGGCAGACGTTGTCCCGCCCTGATTATAAAAAAAATCCTTGACAAATTGTATACCAAAACGTTCCTCATGAATCACTTTATGCACTGGTGAAAACCGCATGAAGATCCGTGCAGTAGTTTTTGAGTTTATCGCGAACAGACAGACAGACAGACGCGGTTGGGGACTTTGTTTTATACTATGTAATGATATAGACAGATCCGTCACAAGCCGAACGCTTAGGCCGATCGTGCCTCTCTATCGCTTGTTCCGCGCTCTCGCTTGCACGCTGGGCTCAGGCGGAACGTGACAATAAGTCATGCTTTTATGTGCGTGCAGCCGGCGTTCATCGATTTAGAAGACGTTATCACGTCAATAATATTTCAATTTTGGTTTATATTAAATGACTATGCTACGCTCATGCCGTAAATTATGGCTATATTTAGAGCGGCCAAAAAGACTGACGGGAATGATAGGCACATAACTTAGGTCTTTACTTTTTATTTTCTACTTTCGCAACTAATGGATTCTGTTGAAGGCTTTTACTACTATTATCAAGTAAGTATTTGCTACAAAGTGTATTGTGATGAATGTAGTATTCTAACAAAATGGTGGCTCCGAATTCGGAATTTCATATTAGCTATACTGTCTATTACTTGGTGTCAATTTGTATAATATAGAACAGTTAGCTGATGGCCTTACACTTCACTATGCAGTATGCAACTTTGGACACCGTAGCATCAGGTATTTTTGAAGGTTAATGCAAAATGTAGAAGATACTAATAATTAAAATTAAATCAAGGTCACACAGGTCGTAAGAAGGTAACACATACTTTCATGTACATTAATTAATCACTTACTCTTCCGTTTATAATGCAAATGGAAAAAATTACATCTACAATTTTTTCATCGTTATATTTTACAATAGCTTCAAGATTAGGCAGAGCCTGTATCTTGGTAGCCAGGATACGATTAAACAGCTGGTTTTTTAACAAGATGCACCTTATCGCAGCAAACACATATGCAATTTATCACAACATATTATAAAACAAAGTACTCCGCCGCGTCTGTCTGTCTGTTCGCGATAAAGTCAAAACTACAGAGCGGATTTTATGCGGTTCATTAATAAATAGAGTGATTCGCGAGGAAGGTTTAGGTATATGACTTGTCAAGATTTTTTGTAAATTGGTAGAAATATAATAATAAATGTTGGAAGTGTCGGAAGAAGTCAAGCCGTTTGAGAGTTTTCGTCGTAAACGCTGGCTAATTCCTTTGAGATATAACAAAACAATTGAGAACAACGCAGACGAAGTCGCGGGAATCAGCTAGTTATTATCTAAATTGTTACATTTTTTAATGGGTAATTTGACAAATACATACATATTTAGCCAAAAATAAACATATAAACACATGTTACAATTCTGAATTGATTTCTATATTATGCAGGTACGATTTAACTTTATATATACGTTCACAATATTACTATGTTATAGTTCTAATAGTTAGTAAGTGGTATATAACTACGAGAGTACTTATAACTAATAGCAACTCTGCTTATGCTCGAATTAAGGTAAATGTGACTTAATGCGTGTCTTAAATTTTGCCCACTGTAACTTTGAACATAGGCACAATTCGTTCTATTTGTGTTATGATGGAAAAAGTTTATGACGATCGATTAATGTTTTTAGTCTTTTAGCCAAAAACGAATGGACGAATTTTCCTAAAACTTTACAGTAATATAGCTTATACATTAGTGTAACATATATACTAACAAAAAATTGGAAATCCGGTCATAGATAACTTATCAAAAAAACACCACAGATTGACAACTGAAGGTTTTCTTTTTTTTCTCTACTTTTATTTTGGAAACCAATCTTCTAGTAGATTATTACTGCCATCGTCAAGCAAGGTAATGATATAACAAATTTCTTGCAATCATTTCAACATCATAAAAAGATGGCAGCTCTCTTGTTAAAATTTTCCAGGGATTTTTTTGTGACAAATGAGAATCACACTCCTCGGTATTATTTCCCGTCCGCATCACTTGTGCACAATAACCAAACTACATTACGTAAAAGACCAGCAATATTACAAAACATAGACTTAAATAACACAAGACTATGAATAAAATATAAAATCCACTACATGACATTCCAAGAACCCGCCAAAAATTCCTAATGAAGGTTGTGTTCATGAACTGAAAGCAACGAGAAATTATTATATGAAGTAATTCCCTAGTTCATAATTATATTAATAGTAAATCAGAAAGCTTCTGAGGATGAATGTTACTGTATCATGCAAAGACTGCTCAATGGATTAATGAAACTTCATAGTAATGTGGCTTGAACATCAGAATAAGGTACGGGCTTATAATTTACAAAGATATTATTTAAGGTGGAATTTTTTTATCATTCGACAGCTTTTTTGGTGTGCACTACGTAAACCGTGAGAGTTATATGAAGTATTATGTGACATCATCATTTCGAAGTGGCTAAAACAGACGATGTCACAGGCGGTCGCTAGTAATAAATATAATATTTATAAGTGGTTTATACTACGTTTAGCATAAGGGAACTTTGTTAGTGTTTATAAAACATATTTTTTTCTGTTCGAAGTTATGTATTTAAGCGATAAGTGTAAATATAGGAGTTTTTGGCGGGATTTTAGTCTGTTATGTAGTGGATTTTATGTTTTATTCATAATCTTGTGTTACTTAATTCTATATTGTGTAAAATTGGTGGTGTTTTATGTAATATAGTTCGGTTATTGTGCATAAGTGAAGTGAATGGAAAATAATACCACGGAGCATAAATTCTGAGATGCCACAAAAATTCCCTGGAAAGTTGTACCAAGGAAGCCACCATCTTGTTGGAATATTAATATTGACATTGAAATGATCGCACGACACTAACTTGTAATAATATTAACTACTCGACAATGGCAGTAATAATCTAAAAGATTGGTTGCCAAAAAAAAGTCAAATATATATATATATATGTTTTCTGTCTATTAGTTAAATATACTTCATACAATTAAATGTTTTAGTAGTATGTATACAATAGTATACGGTACTTAATTTACAAGGAATAGACTTTAAAACTCTATGGAAGTTTTTGGCGGGATCTTAATCTGTGATGTAGTTGTTTTTATATTTTATTCATTATCTTGTGTTATTTAATTCTATATTTTGTAATATTGGTGGCATTTTACATAATATAGTTCTGTTATGCAGAAGCGAATGGAAAATAATAGTACAGAGCACGAATTTTGAGATACCGTAAAAACTCCCTGGAAAGTTATAACAAGGGGTCGCCATCTTGTTAGAACATGGAAAGTATCATAAGAAACTTTTTTTTTTATTTTTTATTGTAGCTCGGCAAAGCGACTGTACTGTGCCTGATGGTAAGCACAGTACAATCCAAAAACAATGGCGACCACCGAAAGACATACTATCTATCGCCGGTCGCCGCTGTCATGCCGGCCTGAAAGCGACCCAGTCAGGGACAGCCCCCCCCCCCCGGTTGCTGGATATACACCGGCTGATCCCGGAACGCGACACGCCCAAACGTATCACTATGGCGGGTGTTCCACCTGGTGTACGGTGGTCGCGATCCAGTCGGGTACAGACACCCTACCACCCCGCAATATCATTGTAATATCATTACGTTCTCGACAATGGCAGTAATAATCTAGAAGATTGGCGTCAAAAATGAAACTAAAAAAACAAATCGTATGTATTATTTTTTTGTTGAAAATAATAGTATGTGCCGAAGTTCGTAGTAACCGTGATATCACAAGAGACAATCTATTACCAAAGCCAAGGCATTCCGCGATTACGTAATGGTTTAAACAAATTAATTACTTCGTGTAATTATTCTGATTAAGGAATAATTATTGTTCCACAATATATAATTTAGTTAAATTATTACCATAAACGTTTAATTTCAACAAAGTTGGTTGCTATAATTACAATTTTGTTATTACTTCAAATAAAAACCGTTATATCGAGCCTAGAGGTCGTGCGGGAGGCAAGCGATGAGTTAATCTGTCATGGCTTAACCAATCAGAAGCGAGATATTTTTTCGATCTTGTAATCCTTTTTAAAAGTTATATGCTGCAGATTATAATAATTCGACAATTTTTCAATTATACTTATATTATTTTATATGGTTATATTTGCTGATAATTATAAATATGTGCAAAAAAATGAAGTGTTCATTCCTAACTTAAGGAAGGTTATAATCATCTTATTGATTCTCTATTTGAGATAAAATTAATTAAAGATTATCTGGTGCAGTGGGAATCGAATCCACTACTATAACATTTTTGATACTATAAAAGTATATTGATCAAGTAACTATGAATGGTTCGCGTTTATTATAAACAGCGAACAATTAAATTATTTGTTTGCAAACAGGTAAGATATTCGAGTATGTAACCAATCAAAAGTTTAACACATATCTATTATATACACTTTTAAAAAAAATTAAGTCTTAAAATAGATACGGCTATAACTGTTCAGAATACCCCTTTCACTTTCTATATATTCCACATTATTTTTCACTAAACACCACATCCACTTAAAAAACCTTTGCCTCTTTAAAACACCAATTAAAAAAAAAACAACACTACCGCAACTTTACGAAATCAAGACCATGATTCCATATTCAAAATTATAACATCCGAGATTAACAAAAAAGGTAAACAAACTTTTTTAATCTTTCTGCAAATGCAAAGGTCACGATTTCATAAAGCCTAATTATTTTATGGTGGGAATGCAAAGTGGACACTTACTGTAGTGCGCACGCCTAACACAACGAAACTGATTCTGTCCGGCTCATCTTATTATTCGATGGCTGAAAATCTAAAAAAAGATAGGACACTCATTCGCGTAGAGTGCGGAGAGTACATATCGGGACGTCATTAGTTTTTTTTTTATATACGGCCGGTGTCACCGAGTCTGGTTTATGATTTAGAATTCGACACTTGTTTACATTATGCGAGATTTTAATAGGTTAATAGCGCAGATGAAATTAGAGCGCAGAGAAATGTGTTTTACTAACTTTTTTTTGCAAACGTTACACACTTCATAGGAATTTAGGTCTCTGACAGATCTAGATACTAGGACGTAAGAATTGTATTCAACTGATTTGTGACTACCATACACCAAGTATATATCTTGTTGCGTTTAAGGATCTTCCGGTGTATATGTAATATCAAACAAGATGCTAGGATGTCTGTGTACGACAGGTTCTCGACAACCAGGCACATGGCTATAAATCCGTCACTGTGACTCTATTCAGTTTTCTCAGTACATGACAATGACGACAAGAGATGGATTGCCGATTTTTCGGTTACTATCAGGCAAAGTGCCTGATGTGCTGCAATAAAATATTCACCACACAAAAAAATTCAAGTTGTCAAAATCTAAATTCAATTTTATTCCCTTTCCCATCCGCATATACAATGATTATGAAGAGACGAACTTCTTAGCCTTCCATGGATTCAACGTGCGGGTGCCGGGTCCATCGTGTGGCGGAGGGAGAAACTCAGAGCAGTTCCCAGGACTTGCGACCCAGGTGTAGGTTTAAGGAGGCCCCCTTTGAGATGCGCATCAACGCTCACCTTCACTGCTCGAGTTTCCCGCCCTGCCTAGCCAAATTTGGTAGGAACCTGTTAGTGCAGCCTTTGATACTCGTTCTAAAATAGAACTTACTGCAGTTCTCGACAGGCCAAGGTCCTTCAGAAGGTTGTAGAGAGATTTTGCTGGTATACCTCTCGCTCCTACTTCTACCGCGTATAAATTAACCACATAGCCATTTTTATTTAGTTCATTATATATGAAAATAAATATAAATATATATGAAATAATACAAAATAATATATGAAAATTAATACGCGATATATACATAGATTAATAAAATAGAGGGAAGATAAAAGAATAGTAATATGTGCTAAGAAAGTGTAAGAGATATTTCTCTTTTTATTGATTTTCCTAATGGTTATACAATATTCCCATATGTAACATTAATCTATATATTAAATAGGTGCAGATAAAACAGTGCGAACACGATAGGCATTAGTTACATATAACACACGTATTATCATCATCAGCCTGTAAAAACCAACTACAAGGCTAGGCACATAGGAATGAATATTTTGGCAGATATTAACTACAATATGTGAACGATGGTTAATATGTCTGGAATTGACTTACCTCTTTGCAACCATTAAAAACGATTGTGACATGTATCTAATGTATTCTAAATATTACATATATTTGTTAAAAAGATAAACCAAATCGAGTTTCTTGCCGGTTCTTCTCGATGACTGGGTTGTTTTCCGAACCGGTGGTAGTTTTGACGTTCATAAGTGCCTTCTTAGGGCCTAAATTGAAGTGTTTTTGATTTAATTTGATTGATTACAAATTTTGTATTACACGTAACAAAAAAATATTAATCTGTGTGATGATTCTTAGATACTTCTTTTTGTGATAAACCATAATTATCAAAGCATTAATCTTGAAATGTCATGTAGTGGATTTTTTATTTTATTCATAACCTTGTGTTATTTAACTCTATGTTTTGTAATATTGGTGGTCTTTTACGTTATATAGTTTGGTTATTGTGTACAAGTGAAGTGGATAGGAAATAATACCATGAGGCATGGATCCTAACTTGCCACAAAAACTCCCTGGAAAGTTCTAACAAGCGGGCCACCATCTTGTTAGAACATTGAAATGATTGCAAAATACCTTTAATATCATCACCTACTTGACAATGGAAGTAATTATCCACTAAAAGATTGGTTGCCAAAAATAAAATAAAGAAAAGTAACAAAAAAATGCACATTTTTATATCAATAATCTACCACGAGAATTTCCAGAGGAATTTACCACTATTTTATCGAATTATATATTACATACACATCTGGCACAAACTCGTGTTACGGTCGTTTGGTGGCATTATCTGTGCATCCGGGCTTAACGTCGGTCAGTGTGCTAGTTCTATTATCAAATTGGTAACCGCCTGTGATTTCTTGCACTTTAATTAAAATGATATGCAGAATAAAAATCCAATAAGGCGTATATTAAAGAATTTTTAGAATTTGATCAGTAGATCTTTAGAGATATAACAGTTTTATCTGTAGGATAACACTAACTGTGCCCGCGGCTCCACATACAAGTATTTGTTATTTGATGTTGTAATAAATAGTAAAGTTATCGCAAAAAGTTATAGTATGTACATATTCTTCGGAAAATAGCTAAAATCAAAAGAATAAAAAAAAAAAAAAAAATATAACTTGAGAGTTTAAATGTATATTATTTGGGGGTTGGGGGGGAGGTGTGAGAAATGAGGGAAAGGACCTAGAACTTTCTCCCCATATAAAGGGGGGGGGGGGGGGGGGGGGGGAGGGGGGGAGGAAAGGAAAAAATAAAAAAAAAATAAAGGGGGGGGGGCTAAAAAAAAAAAGGAAAAATTAAAAAAAAAAAATTTTTTTGTTTTTTTTTTTAAAAATAATAAATTATTATTTTGTATTTTATTTTAAAAAAAATATGTTTTTTTTTTTTTGTGTTTATAAAAGAGAGAAAAAAAAAAATAAATTTTTTAAATAAAAACCATTTTATCAAGTTTAAAAAAAAAATTACATCACCTAAAACACATCCAAACTCTTTTCTTCCGTTTCAAGGTGGAAATCATAGTGAAAAGGGAATTTTTCAAATTTCGTATTTGGAATGGAATCATTTAATTGTAAGTAAATATGTATGTGGAGTTTTTGGCGGGATCTTTTTTTTCTTTCGAATTGACTACGCTATTGACCTAGCAAGGTCTTAACAGCTTCACCGGACTACTTTTTTACTTTTCGCGGGATCTTGGAATGTCATGTAGTGGATTTTATTCATAATATTATGTTATTTGGCTTAGTGCTGTTTCACGTAATATAGTTTGGTTATTGTGTACAAGTGAAGTGTTCGGAAATAGTACTACGGGGCATGGATTCTGACTTGCCTTAAAACTCCCTGGAAAATACTAACAAAACGGCCGCCATCTTGTTAGTTAGAATGATCGCAAGAAACTTATAATATCATTACCCATTCAACAATGGCAGTAATAATTTACAAGAAGATTGGGTGCCAAAAAAATATATATCTATATCTTCTATACATATAATAAAAATGAAGTGTCTGTATGTAATATCAAAACATATTTTTAACTCATTGAATATGAAAGTATACACGCTACTGATAACAAAAATGCAATTTTGAAAATTTCTATTGGTCTCTCTGTCTGTCTGTTTGTTCCAGGTAATCTCCGAAACGGCTAGATCGATGTTGACGGGAATTTCACTGGCAGATAGCTGAAATTACGGCGGGTTACTTAGGCTACTCTAAATCACACTAGCTGTGGTCCGCGGCTTCGTTCGCAGTACTGTCTCCAAAATGGTTGGACCGATTTTAACAGGACTTTCACAGGTAGATAACAGAAATTACGGCGGGTTACTTAGGCTACTTTAAATTAGACTAGCTGTTGACCGCGGCTTCGTCCGAAATGCTATCTCTAGTATCTATAGTAATCTACTAAAACTGTACTGAACTTCAAGAACAAATATAATTGAAATTCATAAACCTTT
>AP028431.1:2507168-2576349 GCA_036509395.1 Antheraea yamamai | reverse complement strand
TATACAATGTAAGTGAGCACTCAGGTAGTTATATGGCGTGTTAAGGTTCCTAATATGTTAAATAATAAACCTCATTTGACACACTGTTAGTATTTATATATCTAATGTATAGGTTAAATGTTACTGTAAGTGGCGTACGTGTCGTACTTACAATTGTTTTAAAGAGAATTTCTATAATCGTACATGGTTTCACAATTTTATATTTCTTTAATACGATTGAATAAAAACGCGTGTGGAGCTGCGGGTACAGCTAGTACATAATAAGTCTCAGAGGCAATTCCAAGAACGTCAACATCGGTACATTAACCAACGCTTATCACAAAGAACAAACTCATCCCGTATGATAAACGAGCATAACTCTTCACTCTTCAGCGGCGCGATCTGATAAAAATAATAGGATTATGGTTGTGTCACTCGACGATTCATTTCGAGTGGTCAGCCCTACGCGTTCCACATGCCCTTCTTATCATGATTCTCTTAATAACCCTCCATTTCAAATTATATTAAAATGGGTCGTTTTTATTCCAGTTTTTTTTGTACTCAATTTTCGTTTGACCGCAATCTCACTTGATGGTAAATGATAATATGGTCTAAGACAGTAAATGATAAATGCAGGATAGATGATATGACGAAAGGTCACTGGTGTAGCTTGTGACCCAGGAATGCCCTTGAAATTCAAGGGAACGTCT
Organism: Antheraea yamamai; assembly: GCA_036509395.1. NCBI lineage: Eukaryota > Metazoa > Arthropoda > Insecta > Lepidoptera > Saturniidae > Antheraea > Antheraea yamamai. The sequence goes on along the minus strand of AP028431.1, from coordinate 2,575,660 downwards.
ATAAAACGTGTGAATACTGAGATGACATCTGATAGACGAGAGTGGAGAAGAAAAACATGTTGTACCGACCCTACTTAGGTAGGATAAGGGTAAGAAGATGATGATAGTGGTCTAGGATGGTGAACACGCTAAACCTAGAGGTGGCTGGCTCTCAAATGCAATTATCGGAACACTCGTATAGATCTTTGACGACAGATTTTAACTTAACGGTGTTAGTTAGCCAAGGAGGCCTTAGACAAAGCGCTATTACTATACTACGGTTACACAACGATGTTTTCCTTCAGCAAAAACTCAGGCTCGTTCGAAAGGATTTGAAATTTCTTCGCTCGATGTCGTGTCCAAGTGCGCTAACTAGAGAGGCAGCATAGGTTTTTGAATCTTTAATTTACAACGTTTCAGTAGTGAAGAGTTTATACCCATTTACAAGTACTTTCTAGTATGATACGCCTAATTAAGTGTTGCCAGAACCATTTAATTCAATTACTTGATGCTCAAAATTTAGCGATTTATTACCAGAAGTTGTTATACAAATTTAGGGTAAGTTACGTCGATCACTAGAAATAAACATCCAAATGACGATGGACAATAATATTTTCAAGCTAAATTTTTCATAGTCTACGTAAAGAAAGCATACAAATAAATAACACTAAAGTGGCATATATAAATAACTATTATATTACATAAAACACCACTAATATTACATTATATAGAACCAAACAAACAAAACTCTCTACCTAAGGTTAAGCACTTATGTTACGCCCTTTTCGTGTAAGACACGTAGCATATAAAATTTGATATTGACAATTTACGTCCAAAGAGTTTTTGCTTTAAAAATAAGTATTATTGTATAAAAAATAATGAACGTCTTAATAGTTAAATTAAATTATGCTGCAAGCGCGTCTCACGCCCTTAACCCACTACATCTATGAATAGTCGCTGGAGACTGATGCCAAAATGTTATACAACAAGCTAGAGGAAATGTTTGAAATATTCGTGAAAATATACTGTACAAGTCAGAGTAGCGATTATTTTTGACTCAATGAAATTGTTTGGTTGAGCGACCATATTAATGAAGACCAGTAAGAACCTAGAATATATCTGTAATTATTTTGACGTGATTGATCGAACATTTGTAGGGAATTAATCAGACAAGATTGATAAAGCAATCAACCAAAGAAAAAATTAATAGAATGGAAGTATTTTTATGCGGTTTAATCATGTTTTTCCGTGAGGGTTAAATGGTAATAAAATTTAAGAGATTTAACTTAAAATCCTTTCTAGGGGTTAAATAGTATAACGGAATTAAAATTAAACTATCAAATCAACCTTTAAAAGTCACACTGCGATACCATAGACCTCTTCCCAATGGAAGGTATGGGCATAATCACTACGCGAGCCCACGACGTATTGGCGATTTCAAACTGTCAACTCCTATATTTTTGCCACATACGGTGGTACTACAAAAACATTTATCAGGTTCAAGTTCCTCACGTTGTTTTCCTTCACTTTCAGCTGATAAGATTGCCGATATAAATTAGTAAATGTACGCGAATTCCGAAAACAATGTTAGTACACGCCACACCTGAGGTGTCGAATAACATCATAAGACTTGAGACACCCAAGCCAACCTCATCTGCACGTGGTGCACCCTGCTGAATAACGAACGAGGCAATGGCGAAAGCGGGTTGGTAGGATTTTGCAACCTGACTGGGTCGCAACCACTATGTATATGGCGAAAAAGCCCGTCATAGTGATTCCCTTCTGCGGGTTGCGTTTCGGAATCAGCATGTGCATATCCAGCTTTTCGCAGGCCGGCATGACAGCGGCGACCGGCGATGGATAGTATATCACTCGGTGGTCGCCATTGTTTTTGGATTGTACTGTGCTTACCATCAGGCATAGTGCAGTCATTTTGCTGTGCTACAATAAAAATTAAAAAACCTGCGAAAGTCAAGTTAACATATCACTCATACATTCAATACTGACATGAAATAATAAACTATTTTCTCAACTACGAAGTTTCAAGCACTAGATAGTGTAAATATATAATTACGATACGGGAAGTAAATGTAAACGTATTTAAAAACAATGAACTAGCGTTTGATTACAATTTCACCTGAAGTGAAACGACAATGTGGTCTGAAACAGCAAATACGCTAAACCTAGCAGGGAACTGGCACTCAAGTACAGCTTTTGAAACACACCTATACGAAATAGATCTTTGGGCGCTTTAAGTTTAGACGATTTGTGTCGTACTGCTGCCGTACGGTCGATACACCGATTTATTAACGGGTGTCGTACTACAGCAATACACCTAATCAAGTGCAGACCTTGAAGCACACCTATACGAAACAGATTTTTGAGCGCTTTCAGTTTAGACGATTTGTGTCGGACTGCTGCCGTACGGTTGATACACCGATTTATGAGCGGGTGTCGTACTACAGCCGGACGACAGCAGTACGACCTAAAACGTCTAATTCGGAGTATAATGCGGTTGTAATCCGACTGTATTGTATATAATTATTTCTATTTTTGCGTCATCCGTAGTAAGAAAGTAGGTAAAGTTATTTATTTTACAACATACAAAATTCGATGTACCCTCTTCACTAGCAAATCAAACAAGAGTCACATCGCGATCGCGGTGTTGCCGTCCTGCTAACGGACGTGCGCCGGAATGCTCTCGCCCGTTCTCGGTTCGACACATTTTGACGTGTGCCTTGCGCTAATCACCCTGCTGTCGCACGGCGGCATTCCGATACCAACCGCTTAAATCGAAAGTGCCCTTTAACTTGAAGGTGGTAGCTAACCAGGCAAAACTAAAGAAGTCCTACTAGCACGTTAATAAGTTTTCGAAAGCTCTGGCTTATTCGCAAGGATTCAAACCTACGTTCATCGATGCGATGTATCTCTTTTGGATTACTCTAGAAAAAATATTTTATAAACCGTTGTTAGTTGTTCCCCTGTTGTCTAATTTACTGTTACTATATCGTATTGCAATCTGTAATAAGAACAGTGATAAAATTAATATTTGTTGATCGTATCGTGACTTTGAGTGTGAGGAACGTGAAGTGCTTTCCCTTTCATACCTATTGGATGCTGCACAACGTTTGCTCGTTCAACGCTCCGAAAAAATTGACCATCAACGTATCATTAACACTAGAATAATTGCGTCTTCAATTATTTTCAATTATTAGTTGTTATAATAATAAGCATCTCTAATACAGTATTTTCCATTACATTCGTTACCGCATGTTTAACTTGTTTAAATACAAAGCTTTGTAGCGAGGATATTATTCGCCTTCGTACCTACAAAACCTACAAATTTCAAATTGAATTTACATTATTAGCTCTACATAAAGTAATGTTATAGCACGGTAATATCTCTTATTCGAAAAGTAAATTTACACAGCAGCGTATGTGTTAAGTAGGGTTGCCAATATTTTATATTAGGTACTAAGCAACACCCGCGCCTTCATCTACCTATAAGCAAGACATAAATCAACATATTTTATCTTCGGTTTATGCAGCCCACAGTGAAAGTAGCTTATATTAGGTTCCCGCGACTTCGTCCGCGTGCAATGGTTATTTTGGGCTAACGCTAACTCGCAACGGAAGAAAAAAGAACTCAAAAGAAAAAAAACGATTTTGAAACATTCTTCATTGATGCTCTGCTCTAATCGGTCTTATCGTGATGATATATAACCTTCCTTGAAAAATGAGCTATCTAACACCGAAAGATTTTTATCAAATCGAATCAGTAGTTCCTGAGATTAGCGCCTTCAAGCAAACTCCTCAGCTTTTTGATTTTAGTATAGATATAGAATTTGGGTAATTTAAATATTACCTTGTAACAATCATAAGTTATGAGTTATTCCGGCGTGTAAGTTATAGTACTGTAAAGTTTTATCAAGATCAGAAAAATTCATCAAAAGAGTAACAAATAATTATCCATCCTCTCAAACTTTCATGTTTATAATATTAACTAGCTTTTACCCTAGGCTTTGCTCGCTCTGGTACAGTTTTTTTTAGAGATGAAATGTACTTATGCCCTTTCTTGTATCTCTAATAATGTGTATGCAAAATTACATACCGACGGATGAAGTAGTTTATGCGTGAAAACTTAAAAAACAAACTCACATTCATGGTATTAATTAGGAAAACGAACGAACGACAAAAAAGAAAATAAATAAATGAATTAAAGACATCTTCACATTTCCAACAATTACCAAAAGTCGATTGTCACATAATGAGGCATTGTCGTAAATAAATTGATAGAAAATTGGAAGAAAAGGTGATACAAAAAACTATTGGAAATATTCTTCGATAAAAATCACCAGCCCTAAACGGAAAGGACCCGAACACCTTTTATAACGGGTGAAAAGGGCAGCAAAGGTATTTCCAGGCCTATGAAAAATAGGTCGTGTCCAAAGTTGTCGCATTAAGAGGGCACCAACGCTGTCTGGATTAAATTTCAAGGGTACATGATATATAAAGAAAGATTTATTTATTTTACTTTGAGAAAACTTTTGGGACGGGAAAATTCATTCTATTAACGAATGGGTACTAAGTACGGTAAACATTTCAGGGATTTAAGTATACCGTTAATCTGTTATTCAGCTAGTCATCATTTACTACCCCTAAATTTATAGCCTTCAACATTAGATGACTGATGGAGTTGACAATTTTTTCTCCTTGACTATGGAATTTGTCATTTAGCAACACTGAAGTTCCTAAACTAGAGGTGGAAGTAGAGATTAGAACTGTTACTATTTTTCAATAGCACGATAAATGCGAAATGCTAATTTTATTTTGCGCGCGATAAATGTTGCTATAGCTTTAACGACTCCAGTTGGCGTGACATCTCTGTAGAGTACAAGTTAGATTATTTTCTTTTGGATATGTTTTTACATTTATCTGACAGATTATGCTCATTAGAACTATTTATTTTTATAAAAGAATTTTCAGAGTATCATCAAGGCTACTCCATAGGGGCCAAGTTATATTGATTAAATTTCTCACGAGTAACTTAAAATAGCTAATAATGTAAGCGAAGTATATATAATAAAATGCATTCCTCAATGAAATTAAATGAAATATGTAGTTAATATGGATATATAAAATCTGCTTTTTGCTCGAGGCTTCGGTTGTGCTAATATAGATTTGTCCAAACTCTCATATAACTTTTTCTGGATAAAAGGTACCCTACATTATTTTTTGTATCCCTGAAAATGTGTGTACAAAATTTACCAAGATGATTTGTTGAATATTTAAGCCGCGAAAATGTATCAAACAAATAAACAAAATAATATTACAATATTAGTTAGGATTAGAATTGTACATGAACGAAGTCGCGACTTGAATATAATAAAATATAACTTCTTAGCACTACACATAATAATAACAATTCGAAGAGCTCACGGCATTACTTCCTCTAGTGAATTTCCATACATTTAGAACGAGTACGGCAATATTGTCGAAGTAAATGTGTTTGCTCGACACTTGATCGTCGACTGCAAAGTGACCGTTACATGCTCCCGCGTGTTTATGTTGGAAATTGCTTTGGGAAATTACATAAATGCAATATTGAGGTCTATCGGTTTGTGGGAGACAGCAGTAGCAGGATTATTTGGTCATCACATAATTCAGTTTAATGAAATGTTATAGACTGAATATTTACATAATTTTATAGTCAGATTCGTAACGTAAATAAATCTTAAAATAATTTCTTGTTTCATATCATAAATGTAATAAATAAATCACAAGCAATTGTAAACATTATTAATGTTTTGGTTATGCCAATAGGCAGAGTGCCCAAACTGCTATTATAATGGTTGTCTGATAATTTAATGACATAACATATAGTCAAATTTGTATATATCCTTACTCACCAATTTTTGCGACGAATATTCAGAAGAGTTGAACCAAAATCGTTCCAAAAACATGTAGTAGATGGACACCTTTGTCTCCGAATTCACAAAGGAAATCTTCAGTGCAGTGAGATACGATCTTACTTTCAAATATTTAAAGCGCTTTAAGGCTGACATTACAGACACTTCATTACCTAAGCACAGGCAATCTAGTATTATATACGTAGGTTATTTGTTAGGTAGATAAGTGTGTCTCAATATTTCTTTGTGTCATTGTCTTCTCATATACTAATGTTACTCTATTAGTTTCAATAGTCTGTAATTATTCCATCGGGTAATTCGTCGCAAATCGGGATATCGTAAAATGATAGTATAGATATTTGAGTCGTTATATTCTAAAATGGTCTAAATTCAATTTTAGCCGTTCCTAATAATAGGTCTTTACCTATGAAATTGCCGTTCTACAGTACTGGCCATTTCAAATCAAAATAATTTTTGTTTGGCTAAGAATTCTAATTTCAAATTAATTTTATTTTAAAAACATGGAATTCTTTTTCAAAAAACAGTCATATATTTATTGATTAGTGTTACATTTTCATCGCATTTCAATCTTTTTTGTCATCATGAATACGTTACAAATTCGAGTAATTATGGAATATGAGTACCGTCGTGGCAGCAACGCGGCACAAGCGGCACGCAACATCAACGACGTTTACGGAGCTAACACTACAAACACCAACGCACCACCTGTTATTGGTTTGCTCGCTTCCGTTCTGGGAATTTCGACCTGTAAAATGAACCTCGCGATCGTCCGAAGAATTTGGTCGACAATGACGAATTAAAGGCGATTGTGGAAGCTGATGATACACAATCTACGGCTGAATTAGCAGCAGCTTTCGACGTTAGCGTCAAAACAATATTGGTCCATTTGCGTCAAATTGGCAAGGTAAAAAAGCTTGACAAATGGGTGCCCCACGAACTCAATGATCGCCAGCGCGAAGTACGCGTCGAGACGTGCCTTGCACTGCTCAACAGACACACAAATGAAGGAATTTTGAACCGCATTGTTACCTGCGATGAAAAATGGATTCTGTTTGATAGCCGCAAGTGCTCAGCAAGTTGGTTGGATCCTGGTTCAGCACCTAAACAATGCCCTAAACGAAAACTTACGCCTAGAAAAGTGATGGTCACTGTTTGGTGGTCTAGCGCCGGTGTGATTCATCACAGCTTCTTACCAAACGGGGTGAGCATTACTGCAGATGTGTACTGTGAAGAACTGAACACAATGATGGAGAAGCTGGCACATCTCCAACCAGCATTGGTCAATCGCTCATCTCCGCTGCTCCTGCACGACAACGCGCGATCTCATACTGCACAGCAGACGGTCTCCAAGTTGCAAGAACTGGGGTTGAAAGTCCTCCGTCATCCGCCCTAATCACCAGACCTTGCGCCTACAGAGTACTACTTTTTCCAGAATTTGGATAATTCCTTGGCGGGAAAAAAATTCAATACCCGAGAGGCAGTACAAAATGCCTTTGAAGAATTTGTTGCCTCCCGTCCAGCTGATTTCTTTAAGAAGAGCATCAATAAACTGCCACTGCGTTGGCAAAGAAGCATTGATTGCGTGGGTGATTACTTCGATTAATACAAATAAAAAATACATGAAAAAAATTCGTCTAAATTTTTTCATACAAAACGGCAATTTCATAGGTATTTACGTTAGTTTTCAAGATTTTCAAATTTTGTACATTTAAAATATAAAGATCGTAAAAAATACTAAAACCCTTATAAACGGCAAAATTTGAACTTCGTTCTCAGTGTATAAAAGCTGTAAATCATAAAAAACATGTTATAGGAACAATTAAAATTGAACTTAGGTCGTTTTGAAACGTAACGACACATTTCTTCAATGACTCTCTCAGAACGTCTGCCTTCAATGTTAGCTGCTCGTTTATGATTCAATATTCTTATGGAAATAACTTAGATTGAATGCATGGATTTGAGTGTATAGCTACGTAAGAAATAGAAGGAAGAAGAACGCATGTGTCAGAGATGCAAATGTGATGATAGATGTGTGGTGTAACTAGAATGAATAAAATTAGAAATGAGTATTTCAGAGGAAGTTGAAGAGTGACAAGATAACGTGTATGATCATAAAAGTAAAGTATATATGGATAACGGATATAGGAGGAAAGAAGGATCCAAGAAGATAACGACAGATTAAGTGAAGAATGTGTACAACAGGTGTAAATATTTCATTGATAGTTAATAAAGGAAAATATGTTGAGTCAAACATATTAAGTCAGATGAGAGATATCTATATATTATCTATATATTAATACGTGAAGACAAATATTTGTATCCCTTTTTGAAAGAAATGCGCGAACGGATGAACGTGAAATTTGGCATAGGTAAAGTTTATATGAAGGAGAAGTGCAGAAAGCTATTTATTTTATATAAAATGACATCCGTAAAATAACGGACTTCAAAAAAGTAGTAATAATATTCGTCCAATAGGACAGGCGAAGGAATTAATCCATACTGCCAATTCTGAAGTTGTCAATATAGGTATTTCTTATGTATCCTTTAACCAATTTTGTGCACTTCTGAACGTGAAATTTGGCATAATTAAAGTTTATATGGAGGAGAAGTGCAGAAAGCTATTTATTTTATATAAAATGCATTAGAAGTACATTAAATTAATTAAAATATGCATTACTCACACTACTGCTTCAATTTTACACAACATATACACACATGTAAATAAAAAAGACATTTTGACATCCGTCAATAACGGACTTCACAAAAGATTGCGAAGGAGGTTGCTATGCTCGACTGTATGAATTTTTTAACCGACTTCGAAAAAGGAGGAGGTTACTACGTTCGGTTGTATGTATTTTTTTTAATGTATGATAATCGATATCTCCGCAAATTATGAACCGATTTTAATGATTCTTTTTTTATTTGAATTAGTTATATTCAGCGGTGGTTTCATATAAATTTGAAGAAAATATTCAACCCCTAAGGGGGTGAAATATCGTTTATTTGATTTTCACCCACTTCGTCTCTATGTAATTTCGTGAAATTGGAACCGATTTATTATACCCATTACAAACCAGATATATTTATGAACACTAAAAATGGGGAAATAATTTTCTTTACAAAAATATAAACCGCCTTCGATGTGAAAACTAATAAGGCATTAAAAAGCGAAAAATAACTTAATTATTAAGTTAACCGTATTAAATAAAAATATTGATATTTGAACTACCTAATTATATATTTGAAGTCGATGCCATTGATAAAAGAACCCTAATAAAGTACAAACTTTAAAAATTCAATGAACTATGGTCGAATGTCGACCACTGGGCGCCCACTAGTTCAAGTAAATACATGAAAAATATTAATAGTTTACTACAAGGCGACAAGTATTGAACATCGAACCAAATATGTTTAAAAGATATGTAATCGGCTGTCACATTGACAGTATTAAAACTTTTAGTAGAAACTATTAGTTGAGTCGCAACATAAATTGACGGGTAGAGGAATAACCGTCTGAATTAATGCTTCTTTATATCAATGAATGACTTGGATTTTATTTGTAACATCTGTCGCGCATAAAATTTACAAATCCCTCGTGAATCGCACGATACGAACGAATATTATTGCGCGTCCGCCAAACGGTTTAAATTTCACCTCGCGACCTACTGTATAAGATGTTCTACTAAATATATCTTAAAAGTTGGTGTTAGATATTGAACTACAGTATATTATTTCACAACAATTAAATTGTCTTCTAGAAAATTAGTTTTTTATTAAAATGTATTCACAAAATGAATGTAATTTTTAATAAGTCTCTCGAGTTGATTAACTTTTAAATACAATTTATTTTATGTTTGCAATCTTTTTGCATCTCATTTGTAAACGTAGTCTTAATTGAATATGCAACATCGTGTACACTAACAGGATTTATTAGATGAGCTTTATATTTTTGTTTGATATTAGTTAAGTAATTGTATAGTGATAGTCTAAGAGCTGGCAAGCTACCACTTTTAAATTGACAACATTTTTTCCAAACACCTGCAGTTATGTTTGTGGTTCTGACAAGGTAGGGCCTACCCGGAAAGTACTACACGGTTTACCATACCCAAAGGTCTCAGTCCAGCCTTAACTAGCCATCGTATAATTATGGTGAAAAAAAGGCCTCCGCTTTCGGCCTGCATTTAAACGGGCATTTAAATGAATATGGCCTTCTTTTTCCATGTGGAGTTTTCTACGAGAGTTACCTAGTTTTAGAATGCAGAAATTGATTCACATCTGCTTTGATTCCTGACTATAAATTTCACCACAACCGAACGCGACAGATCGGAGCCGATAGTAGCAGTCACATTGCAATGCAATCTATTATGTTTGGAACATCGGCAAGCTTGTGGTACCTCTCTCTCAACTCTGGCAAAGTTAGCTGGCTCATGTGACACTGGTCATTTTCAAAATAACCATGTCCAAACAGCACCTGTGTCAGCCGAAACATAGGGTGCTGTATTGTCTGTAATCATATTTAGAAGCAGCCTCATTGAAACTGCAGTATTCTTATGTCGACGGTACCATTCTATTATTGCTCAGATTTGATGAAGCACCAACTTTTAAACCTAGAATTTTATGAGATACCCATGTCAGATTTCGCTGCAACGATGTAGATAGTAGCGCAAGGATTATGACCTCTAGATTCCATGGCGAAGACCGAGATGAAATGGAGACTGCCACTTCATCATTTAATATTAGGTGATATTCTGGAAACAATCAGTTCGATTAGCGAAGCTAGCATTATTTCTTAACTATCGAACTTTTTTAATTATTGTTAGTTTCATCATAATGCAAGAACAGTATAACGGTAGTAATATGTTTTTATTTGGATGAAAATATTAATTATTTTTACTATACGAAAGATTCCGTACTATTCCTCCTTTATTCGGTTCGTAGCTAATGTAAACAAATTATTGAAATAACATTTTATATTTAGCAAAGTGTGAGATGGTAGTTATTTTAGAATTCGCTACATAAGTACTGCGTGGTTTGTTGAAAGTCTGCGCCATTTCTATTAATAGTTTCTCTACATCGCGATTCCAAATAGAATATTTACAGCTCGTGATGCAATTTTGTGTTATATTTAAATTTAATACAATTATTTATTTGTTATAAAAAATCTAGATTTAATACTAAATGTATATTATTTGATAATCCTAGTGTATATATTAATCACGTCGCACCATACTTTTTTTATTTTATAGGAGGCAAACCAACATGCGGATCACCTGATGGTAAGTGATCACAGCCGTCCATACACACTAGCAACACCAGGGGAGTCACTAGTGCGTTGCCGGCCTGCGTTTGAGGTAGGGGGGAGGGGCGAGAGGCGGGGAGGTGGGTACCTGGCGCTTGAACCTGGACATGGACCTGCAAGCACTGTTACTTCACGTCGGTTTTCTGTGAGAGGGTGATACTACCCCGTACGAGCCGACCCATTCATGCGGACACCAATAAAAGCTTCCGCGTGGCTCTACCACCTATAAAAACATTATAAAATAAAGTCGTCATCCGCGTCTGTCTGTCGGTCTGTTTGCGATAAACTCAAAAAACATTAAGCGGATTTTCATGCGGTTTAATAGATAGAATGATGCACGTGGAAGTTTTAAGTATATAAATAGTCAAGATTTTTTTTGTAATTTCCGTTGAAATGTAACGATAAATATTTGAAGTGTCCGAAAAAGTTAAGCCGTCTGGGAGCTTCCATCGAAAACGCTTCCTAATTCCTTTGAGATATAGCAACACAATTGAGATAACAAAACGAGGATTTATCGAAGAAGGCTATATATCATCACGCTAAGAGCAATAGGAGCGGAGCACCAAAGAAGAATGTTTCAAAATTTTTTTTTTCCTTATGAGAGCTTCCGTTGCGTTTTATCGTTAGCCCAAAGTACCTATTCCACGCGGCCGAAGTCGCGGGCAGAAACTAAACATGAATAAAATGCACAACAGCGAAAACTTCTTAAGTAACTGTTTTATATTATTTATTTATTAATAACATATGGAAACTAAATTTCTAGGAACGAAGTCAAAATTCAAACATAAATGCCACGAATATACTAAAATATTTCATGTCAGTTGACCAAATGCGTACTTATCCTAAAACAATTAAATTATAGTTAGATAGATAGTAGATAAAGCAGATCATATTACTTCTCTAGTTTCTCCGATATCCTATTTTCTAGGTCCAATGTAATGGTTTCACTGAATTTGTGGGCGATTGTTTTGGACGATGAAGATGGTTCCAACTGATAGAAATGATATTGTTCGTTTATACCTGAATCAATTCAAGTTACTGGGATTTTAGAGGCTGTAAATTATGATCGTTATCACAATAGATATTAAATTAAATATTGCTAGGATGGTATAACTAGATAAATATGGCTATTCAAAAACGTTATGTATATCATTTAGCATTTTTTTTTTTTTTTTTATTGTAGCTCGGCAAAGTGACTGTACTGTGCCTGATGGTAAGCACAGTACAATCCAAAAACAATGGGGACCACCGAAAGACATACTATCCATCGCCGGTCGCCGCTGTCATGCCGGCCTGAAAGCGACCCAGTCAGGGACAGCCCCCCCCCCATAGTTGCTGGATATACACCGGCTGATCCCGGAACGCGACACGCCCAAACGTGCCACTATAGCGGGTGTTCCACCTGGTGTACGGTGGTCGCGATCCAGTCGGGTACAGACACCCTACCACCCCGCAAAATTAAAATTAATTTAAATTTGTTATGACATATGAACAATTTATTATCATATGGGGGCAGGTTAAAATATTTTAAGATGATAACGTAGTGCTGAATAGCCGCAAGATCAATAAATTATTCTATTTGTCACAAAATACTTTACTAAATGGAACAATAGCGAATTATTGAGTCGATTCTCGATTAAAATGGACAGTAGACGACTAAAAACACTATTTAACATACGATATTGCGATAATAGTGTGTCTTATAATAACCCAATTTCAATTAATACAGTAAATTTAATTGTAATTTAAGCTTTGTAATTTCTTATTCACTGGATAATTCAAACTTTTTAGATTTTTTGTTGCAGGTCTCTTGGAATAGGTAATAAAACACATTTCAATCATTTTTAGAAATGTCTGTTTGTTCGAACACGCATTGTTAAAGTACTGATAAAACCTCACCAAGAAAATCATAAAACATATCATCGAGTAATATTTAGTCTTTGTTTCATTAAAATCGGATCACTATCAAAAGTTGTGGTCATTTTAATGACCACACGACTTAAGTACGAGAGAAATGTATATAAGTAAATGGACTTAATACGTTCAGATGATTTAATCTCTTTCTTTTTCAAAGTTTCACGCAGACGAGGTCGCGGGTACAGCTAGTAAATAAATAAAATTCATAAACATATGGTTTCTTTTTCATACGTGTTGTTTACCACATGACAGAATAGGATAGATAGTATTAATAGGCTCGGATGGAGAACATATATAATTTTAATAACGTTACCTTCATTTTTAGGTAGACCAAGACCAGATGTAACGGAATATCTGAGAACAGACATTTTTATTTTCATGCCAATCAACATACGACTTTTAAAATAGAACTTCTGTGGTAGATTCACCGTCATATGTGTGACAATCCCAATCCAGGCGAACGTAATTGATAAGGCCTGCCACCGTACCTCCTGAAGATTTAGACCAGAACTGCTATAGTCTAACCGTCGTCTGCCTTGTAAGAGTGTCAAGTCAATAGCTAAGTATAAGTCAATAGTACGGACATCAGGTCAATAGTACGTGGTTGACCTCTTATAAATAAATTTAACAGCTGCGCTCCAAATAATGAGATGTGTTTCTGGTATGTACCTCATTGGTCGAGTACGGAGCATGCAGGCGCAATAAAGGACCTTCCTGGCTGTCAAATGTATTTATAAGAGGCCAACCAGTACGGTTTTATAAAACACATCCAACAGAGTACAAGCCTATATGCTATTTTTAGGATACAATTCGATAGTTAAATTGTGAACATTCTCCATTTTATTCCAACCACATTCAACAATCTAAAAAGTACTATTTTTCCCGCACATTTTTAGCGCGAAATGAAACGTGTCAAATACATCAGACGGAATATTGAATTATTTCCTTTTACTCCGTTCGGAATTTTAAGAGGATAAATGCCGTTTGAATTTTTAACGTTGCATCACGCTGTAGGTGGCACGTTGTTGGCAGAAACGTAAATGTTTTTACAGCAAAATTTAAAATTGAATATTCGCCGTTCAAAGCATTTCAACACGTAAATGAACGCTTTCATCGAATTATTACTGATAGTTCTGTATTATTTGATTTATACCTATTTGAAAATGGAATGTAACAGTAGGCATCCACAACAAAACTGGTAAGAATTCTTCAAAGTTCTCTGACATCCTACGACATACAAGTTGAAAATATGCCAACAAACACTTGTTGGTGTGTTTCAGCAGCTGCACTTGAGCACCAGTCCCCTCCAGGTTTAACGTGTTTACCATGTTAAGCCACATAATCATTTAACATGATTGAGATGAGATTCTTGTGAAACTTCAAAACTTATAGAGTATTTTAAAAGACACTATCAAACGTTCTCACGAATAGTTCAGGTATTACACAAAATAAAACATGCTTTATTTTAGGTCCCTAAAATAGTCGTATGAAAGTTAATATAAAATCGGCATGCCGCTTGATAATTGTCGCATATAAGAATTGCAGTGTTACGCCAAAGGTTGCTTCCCGAGGGTAGAGCATAATCACTATACCGACTCTAGATGCCAGAAATAGAAAACTACAGTGCAGTATTTTTCCACATATTCTTTAATAAAATAAATAGAGTCCTAGAACTTGTGAAAAAACCAAGGAAGCTATGGGCACAATCACCATGCCGATTTCATACGACATATGGGCGATTTCAAACTCTGAGAAATTCACAGTTTATACTTCTTACAGTAGTACTACAAGAACATTTGTCAGATCCAGGTTTCATCACATTTTACTTCACGACAAGCTGATAGTGCTATGAATTAAAATTAGAATATATACGTCTATGTACGAAACTGCGACCATCGAAGTACGAAGAAAATAAACTATTTACTACTAGTGGTCCAAGCGGACGTTGTCGCCCCCTGATAATTTAAAAAAGTTTGACAAATTCTATACCTAAACCTTCCTTATGAATCACTTTATCTATTTGTGAAAACCACATGAAAATCCGGTTAGTAGAGTTTGAGTTTATTGCAAACAGACAGACAGACGTAGCAGCGGACTTAAGTTTTATAATATGTAGTACTCATAGTGTTTATAAAATTTACTTCTTAACTTCAAGTTTATTCTGTGAATATTCACGTATTTAGGTAACGCCTCTTTATGATCACATTTATTGAGAGTTCAATAAAATCTAACATCGGAGTTGAAAGGAAACTTTAGTTCAACGTTACTGAAATCCACTTAGAAAACTTTGAACTTGGGTAATAAAATATCACTACATATTATAAAACAAAGCCCTCTGCCAGGTTTTTTTTATTATCAGGGCGGGACATTAGAATAAAAATAAGTTAACATTATTTAAAAGTAAATATTATATACGCGGAGTTGATTCTGATTGCTTCTTGTCCCACGACAAAACTTCTGAAGTGATCACAATGAAATCTGAGAAAGATGTAGCTTCGGATATAGGGAAGGATATAGGGTACTTTTCTTCAGGGGAGCAGACGTAGTGCCCATTAGGCAGTCCCTGCTTCCCCGGCTGAAAGGTGTAAGAAGGTACCATGAGGTTTTAGTCCATGAATATCGGACGTAACCCATCCTCAGCTGCCAGGTAGGATGGATATCCGTTAGGGTTCTCCCCATGTAAAAAAGGCTACTTTTCGTCCTGACTTTACCGATAAGTAAACAAATAATGTAGTGGAAAAGGTTAGCATAAAAAAACACTAGTACAATTAGATTTTACGTATATCAGATAAACATTCCTTTACTAATGGCAGTCCCATCTGTTGGAATATCGTAAGCACTTCATAAAAATAACCAATATATTGTATTGAATGGTAAACGTACATTTCCTAAATTATAATCGATAATCACATGGCAGTTAAGCATATGTTTATTTTTAATTAGAGAAAAATTAAAATCCTTAATACGGTGTAATTTTCTTTAGTTCATATTTTTCGTGGTATCAAAGTGATCTCGTAGGGTATCTATATAGAGTGCAGTAGAATTTGAAAAGGAAACGATCTGTTTGAAAGTCGCATCGCGTCTCTCCGAGTCATTGTTTGTCTCTGACAAAGTTGCGTCTACTGATCAATCCAGTAATGGATAAACTTGGACAAGAGTTTAAAATATATAGAAGGTAAGTTACTTCGATATATATTGCAAAAACATTGTTACAAACTTATAGTATTCTAATAAATTCTACATACATTCTTTGAATATATATTACAGTTATAAATTTCAAGACAATTTTTGATGTGAACGTTTATTTAGGCAACGCGCCTACAGCGGTATTTTTTTGATAGAAGATAAACTTAAAATTTCGCGTGAAATTAATTATTTGTATATTTAAATTATTACCATTAGCCTCTCTTTCACATCTATTGGCACTTCGAACAATAGCTAGTAACAATTTTTTTTATATAGTTTTTTATATTTTATACAGTTTATGAATTACGCAAGCATATAATGAGCTGCACAATCTCAATACAAAATATAAATTTTAGATGTACACAGGCCGCGCAAGCGCAATGCGATGAGTCACGCTTACTAGCATGTCATGACGCGAAATCATAAGTTTATCTCCTGCCAAAAATACCGCTCAACGCGCTTTAAGAAGTTTTCACTTCGAAAATCGCCTATTTCAAAATTTTACTTTTACGCAATTTTATTGTGGTACCTATTGTAAAAAAACACCTGAAAGTTTTTTCTCAAAATTCAGAATGCGATCGTAAAAACGCTAAGCTTCACAAATTCCGGTTAGAGTAGGATTTATTCTATATAAAACAAGTTTTCAGTCGTCGAGTACTCTGCTTCGCGCGCTCGAGGATACAATTCCACAGCTATCACGTTGTGGATTATATCCAGATATTACAATTCAAATTCCAGTACATTACATAATCCAATTCCTCTGGTGTTCTGTTGAAAACCTTTTTCGTTAATAGAAGTATAATGGTAATTTAGTCTGTTTCTTATCTCGATCTGAAATCACAATTTGGCGTTTTGATGCTCAGTTGACATACGTTCAAATTTCTCAATGAGCTTTTAAAACTCGTATTCGTTGGCATAGGCTTAAATTCTTACGATAAGCCATAGTTTTCGGTGAAGGAAATTATCGTGTTTAAACCATAGCATGTTGGTATCGATTGTTCTGATGTCCACTTAATGAGTTAAGTACTGCTTTCAATTAGCAAATCTTATCCCCAAGCACTCGTAAGTATGTTTTGGCAGCTGTACTTGTTCTCGATTTGTTGATTGTTCTCCATTCTCTTCTAGGTGTAATGCGTTATCATTTTAGACTACACTAGCGGGCCCGGCAGACGTTGTCCTACCCTGATTATAAAAAAAATCCTGGACAAATTATATATCAAAACGTTCCTCGTGAATCACTTTATCCACTGGTGAAAACCGCATAAAGATCCGTTCAGTAGTTTTTGAGTTTATCGCGAACAGACAGACAGACAGACGCGGTAGGGGACTTTGTTTTGTACTATGTAATGATTGTCATACGACAATAGGTGAAATTGCGGTGAAATTTTGAATACCTATAAAATGTAAAAATCATCTATAGATCCATTGTGGTAGTCATAATTTAGAGACAATACATTATATCATCTATTCCGTCACTCCAAGAGAAATTGTACTGAAATGGGAGTGTTGGCGCATATATATTTAGGTTTCCGAACGCACAAGCATCCCTTCCTTCCTTCCCTTCCTACATTTTTTAAGTCACTTACGCTTCCATCTTACCGTGGACGCTACGAAAACGATATCTCGCATATTCAACGCGAAAATTATTGGAGTCACCGATCATTAATATTGTGAAGTTTAGTGTTAAAACCTCATAGACACTAAAACCAATACAGAGTTGACAATATATTTAAATAACGCCGCGATTGAAGTGCAATTCAAACCCGTATCATCATGACCAGTGAGTCCGCATTTCCATAATTTCCCCTGAACCAGCACCTTTACGCAACGAACATGGAGCTTCTAGAAAAAAGAGTTACATTTTAGGTGTTAAATATATATGTTTTAAAATACTTAATTTCACTATACAATATTAAAAATATACGCCAAGAAGAAGACTTTAGAAGTACATGACAAATTACTAATGGAAAATTGGAAATCTCGAAGTTTTGGAGTTTCACCACAAAATGATAAGGATTTTCATAATAATACCAAAAGGAAAAAATAGTAAATTATAAAATGTAAATTCACAGAGAAAACGCAACCTTTTTTTATCAGAATGAAAATACTAAGCTCCAAAGGAATTGCAACGAGCTTTTCCTAAAGTATCGTTACGCTCATTTCCACGTCCTGCATGAACGATGCTATACTATGTCTGTTTTAATACTAATGAGGCAAAATGGAAATTACGATAAAGTCCAAAAACAACGGTGACTGTCGGTGTTAAAAAGCAACGGCAGACGTCGCTATCCTACCGACCTGCAAAAGTACCTCTTCACGCCTCGTTTGAAGGACCTCATCTCGTAAGATGATGTGATAGTATAATTAGTTTATACTTTCATATCAAAGTATATTAAAGATTGGGTTATATATGTTTACTAGCAGCTACCTATGACTGTGTCTGTGTTTTTTTTTACAAATACTGACAGCATATTATTATAAGTACAGATGTGCGTGTACTTTTTTATAGGTCTGTTCATATCGGTATATTTTCGGTACTTTAAACAATATCTTTATAAATTATAGCACATGTGTTATTCTGATGTACAAAACTATATTACCGTAAAATTTCTCCGATATCCGTACAGTATTTTTTTGTATGAATGAGTAACAAATATCCATTCATCTTTACAAACTTTCCTATTTATAATATTAATAGGACAAATCTAAAATCGTTTATATTTTATCGCATCGCTGTAGTAGGACAACATATACATAGAAAACCTGACGTCCGCACCTTAACTTGTATCACCTTAAATTCATCCTATCCCAATTAAACGATTAGCATCTTTTTCGGTTACTCGATTGCAAGTTTGTTTGGACATGTTCCAGCTTAGTAAGTACTAGTTTAACCTGGGCTCCTTACTTGTAATATATATCGAAGCTTAAAGAAAATTATTGATTATAATGTTACATTTATAATTATTAAATATATTTTAGACTAGCTTTATCCGTGTCTCATTTGGTTTAGAGTAAAGTAATAATCTTTTTAATAAAACTTATTTTATACTCAAACTAGCAGCTGCCCTTGGTTTTCTCTGCTTTTTTACATTATTTTCATGTTACTGTGATTATAATAAAGTAAATTTTCAAAAAAAAGTATTAACCGACTTCAATATCAATCAAAAACCCATAAGGCACTAAAAAGCAGAAAATAAATAGTTTATCAAATTCACCAAATGAAATAAAACATATGAATATGTGTGCTACCTAGAGATGTATTGGTAGGGCCAGTGGACCGTGGTGATATTTTTTGTAACTGGCAACATTCTGATGACTAGACGTCATAAATGTGTTTTCTATCTATTTTATTTATAGATAGATTATTATATAATTAGTTCTAAAAGTCTGTATTCACGTTTAAAATAATAAATTTCAAGCGTATTAATAATTACATACATTAATCGAAACCGAAAGTACGAGAAGAGTGAAGCAATACGAAACTACATTGTCAAATTTAAAAAATCTGAGCGATCCTGAGGAGTATTTGTGAAAATAATACAATATACAGTCCACGTCACAGCTTTTGGCCGTTCAGAATATAGCTTTAAGTTCAGTCTTGCGTATAGTACAGTCAATAGATTAATACAAAACAAATTCATAATATTATTATAGGAATTTAACTTCTACATTTATTGATCTTTAAGTTATCTCGACATTATATAGCGAATGGATCAAGGGTCGCGCTAATAAGGATCCTGATATCAGCTTCCTCAAATCAGCCTATAACTTTGCCACCAAAGCCTATAAGAGGGCTCATACTAGAGCGGATGCTCAGCGCGTTGCACGCTTAGGTCTAGAATTCGTAAGTCATCCGACTAATAGTCGAGACTACTGGATTCTGGCCAAAACTGTGCAAGCCAATTTTCGTCATCCAACGGCGCCGCCATTGAGGTACTCTGATGGGGCACTGGGCTATAAACCGCAGGAGAAAGCTACATTATTAGCTAATCTCTTTGCGACTAATTCTCGGCTCGACGACCGAAACGCGCAACCGCCCACTATTCCTGGCTACGTGACATTCTTAAACATCTGCGAACGCTCGATGTCCGGAAGGCTAGTGGCCCGGACGGTATCCTAATGGTTGTACTAAAAAAGTGTGCAGCAGATTTGGCTCCAGCACTTACGCGCCTATACCGCCGGTCTTATCTTTCTGGTTTCGCAGCTTGGGCTTGGAGGGAGGCCAACGTGCAACCGATTCCCAAGAAGGAGGATCGGTCTGATCCCAATAACTATCGCCCCATTGCCGTAACCTCAGTGCTGTGCAATGGAGCGCATCAACACCTAGCTTGTCCGCTATCTCGAGGATCACTCATTGATTAATGATCGGCAATATGGCTTTCGCCAAAACCGATCAACGGGTGATCTTCTGGCCTACGTATTGCACTGCTGGGGGAGGTAATTGACAAACACAGCGAGGTCTTGGCAATCAGTCTCGACATTGCCAAAGTCTTTGATAGGGCCTGGCACCGTGGTAAATGCTGGAGTTCCTCAAGCTTTTGTACTTTCACTTACTCTGTTTCTTCTGCATATCAATGATATGTCGCCTTTAGGCCATATTCATTGCTATGCAGATGATAGCACCATCCATGGGTGCTAATACAGCAAGCCTTCTTGGGGTCGGGGAGAAACAGAAAAGAGACAACAGGAACTTGTCATTCGACTGAACGGTCCGCGCATCGCATATCAACATATGGAGCAAGTAATTTGGTCGAATTTAATGCTAACAAAACACAGGTGTGCGTGTTTACTTGTAAAACATCTCCATTTACCCCTTTTCCTACTCTCCAGAGCATCTCGCTCTCAATGCGAAACAGTTTCAACATCTTAGGTATTCGCAGAGACTTCAATCTCAGGGATTATATCGGGAGCGTAATCTTCACTACATCTCTGAATCTTGAACAGAGTGTGACGGTTTTTCACGCCAGATCAGCTATACCTCCTTTATAAGGCACAAGTTCGGCCTTGCGTGGAATATTGTTCGCACATCTGGGACGGTTCCGCCAAATACCTACTAGATGCTCTGGACAGGTTGCAGAGATGGGCTGTCCGCATTGTTAATGATGCAGACATTACACAGTTTATAGGGCCGCTTCGGTTGCGCAGAGATATTGTCTCACTGAGCGTGTTCTACCGTTTGTATCATGGCGAGTGTTTTAACGAGCTATTTATTGTGGACAAACATCATAACACTGGATTTTTATGAATTTACATAATATCAGTGACACACATTGCACATTAAGATATGAGTAAAAACAAGTATATTTAGAAACATATCGGCACGTAAGCACGTACATACTATCAACTAAACATCAATTGCTTTAGTTTTATAGGTGCAAAGTCTTGTCTGATATTCTCACAGTTTCCTCTGGACAGACGACTCACAACGTTTTTTTGAGTAATAAAATTTTAAGAAACGATCCTCTATTACCTATCAAGATTTTCGTCCTAATCTAAAATATAACGCAATGCAATCTGAAGGTCAAATTCAATTATCGTTCAATAGCGAATTCCATGCATAATCAAATCTATTATACCTGCGCTAGCCTGTCCGTTATTTAAAAAGTTGGCTTTTTTGACTTGGGTATCGTTGAAATGGTTAATTTATAGTCTAAAAAAACCGATGTAAATGACGATAATTTTCCCATTCATTTAACTACAGGCTTTTTTCACTTTTTAAAAAATAATATTTATCTTACTTGTTCTATTGAATAACTTACCAAATATTAATAATTTGTCATCTACTATGATCCCTACTATGAGAAATTTTCATATTGGCGTCAAAAATTTAATTTTAAGTCAAAATATATTTTGACCTTTTTTTCTAATAAATTTAAAGCTTATCAAAGTAACGGACACCATAACCTGCAGATTACATATCTTCGCTGTTTTAATATTTCCTATTTAATTTAATATTAATTTTTATACGTAGGATACATTTTTAACGGCCACATTCGCACGATTTTATTGCGAATGCGAACGTAAAAAAACATGCGAATATTCGCGAACGTGAATATTTATACCATCACTTGTATAATATTTATAATATCACCTGACACTTTTCTGTAGACCGTATATAGGTAATACAACTCCGCAATATAATGTATTATCTTAAAGTGTCTCATAAGGCTTACTACACGAGCGTTCGAACACTATTTTTAATACTTGATTATAACATTGGATTTAAGGAGACGTATTAAAATCTGTTCTGCATTTTTAAAACTAACAGAAAACACAGACAAACGTGAATAGTAATTTTATATTATTTACTGGTTCGTTATACCAAGAATTTAAATATTATAATACCGTTCTTTTTTCTAAAAGAAATGATTCTATTGTAAATATAATAGTTATTGTTTGAGGCAGAGCACCTTAAAATAAAATAACTCTTCGATATGTATACGATAATCGTATTTCTACTTTATATTCACATGCTGCTGGCCTTACAACTGGACAAAAACACAAGAAGACCCTTAGTAAGTGTACCAGAAGATGCGAAGTTGAATTTCACGTAGATAGCTAAGAAATACGGATACCGCTGTGACCAGTATAAAGTGGTGACCGAAGATGAGTATGTTTTAACACTATTTAATATACCGGGGAATCGTTCCCGACCGGTTTTTTTCATGCACGGTTTTTCGGACTCGGCGGATACGTACATCATCAGAGCTGAAAATTCCATCACCCTCACGATAGCTAGAGAGAGAAGCGATGACGTTTGGATCGGCAACATGAGAGGTAACAAATACTCGAGGCAGAATCTTATCCTAGACCCTGATAAAGACAAGGAATTCTGGGACTTCAGCTTCAACGAAGTGGCATACTACGACCTGCCCGCGATGATAGACTTCATTCTGCAGAAAACTGGACAGACAAAACTGCAAGCGGTCGGTCACTCGGAAGGCACGACAATATTCTACGTTTTGGCGTCCACACGACCGGAATATAACGACAAGATTAAACTGCTCGTTTCTCTAGCACCGATCGCATATCTACAGAACACTCGACGAGCATTATCGATGATAATCAAACTAGCACCTACAATTAGTGATATACTCATGGACCTCAATATAGAAGAAATGCGATGTAACAGCGAAAAGCTAAACAACACATTAAATATCCTATGTGGTAATATACTGGTCGGGTATATCTTATGCACTGATTCTGTGATTTTTCAAATCGATGGACCAGATCCAGAAGAGCTCGAATCAGATTTTCTACCGATCGTTACTGGGCATTATCCAGCAGGCACGTCTAGAAAGAACTTCCTCCACCTTGCCCAAGTGTCTCTCAACAAGAGATTCGCTAAATTCGATTATGGACCTTTGGGAAATCTCAATAAATACAATTCGTTAGAGCCTCCTAAATATAACCTGAGTAAAGTGACTATGAAAGTAAGCCTGTTCGTCGGTAGAAATGACAGGCTATCGACGATACCCGATACGGAGTTGTTAATACCAAATTTACCTAACGTAGTGGAGTACCATATAATGGCACGAAAGAAAGCTAATCATCTCGATTTTGTTTGGGCCAAACATATGTGCCGTGATTTATTTCCTTATGTATTTAATTTACTTGATAAATATAATTAACTTTAGTATATAATTACACTGGGATTATTTTGACCATTAGAATAAACTTTTAGTATATGCTTTGCAATATGACAATTGCTGTATGGCTATTTTGATAAATTAAATATATATATATATATATATATATATATATATATTGTCATGTCATGAGGTGAAATGTTATGTAATTTATTCATAGTCTGACGTGCTTCTACTAATATTCTAATAAAGTTTTCGAATACTACACATAATAAGTATCATTTCACTCACTATTATTTTTTATTAAATGACTAGTTGTCTCCGCGAACTTCGTTTCGCCGTAATATGATTTTTTTTCTTAGCCTAAACCCCCACGGTGTACCCACAGACCATAATTGTTGGGGCGGCAAGGGATCGTGCAATGCTTCACCAGACACGGTTGTTTTCTTAGCCTGCCTTTTTAGTAGATACATACCAACATATGGAACATCTTGCTATGCTACCCCATAGAAACTGTTCGTTTTTGCAGAATACAAATTGAGAAAGCGAAATTTGTAAAGCAAACTACAGTAAAATGGTAAAATTACTTAGTCAAATCAAAAATTAAAAAAAAGTCATCGTAATTACGGATGCGTTCAAGTTGATAATATCAATTTGAAGTTGAGTTCACAATTACAGAAAAAGAAAACTGATATTTAGGATTTTCCCTGCAAATTTTCCATTTTTTCTCTCCATAAAAACCTTCCTCAGAGTTCAAGGAATAAATTAAATAAAAAATTACTGGAACTGGACCAGCCGTCTTCGAGTTTTGCGCTTAGCAACATATTTTGTGACTCATTTTTATTTATATAGATATTGTATGAACATAATGTTCAAACCAACACTTATTGGTTCAGGTAAATTACTGAGAAAATTTTATTACAATTTAGATCATTTAATCTCTATATATATATAAGAGATTCCCACCTATATATTGACTCATCACGATATCTCTGGAACCATAAGGCGTAGCGACTTGAAATATGGTAGAAATATTCCTTTCGCCGAGTAGAGGTCAGCTAAGATCGGATTTTATGAAATTCCACCCACAAGGGGGGTTGCGGGGGCGTTAACAATAGAGTTTATTTTACTTTTCATAATCAGGGCGGAACAACGTCTGCCGGGCCCGCTAGTTAATAATATTATAGTGAACGCTACTTTGCACTTCTGCCTGGATTTAATGATGGATTTCCGCAAAGTAACGCCTTCTTCAATCAAGTAACATTTAATTATGACATAGCAAAAATATTTACAAGTTTACTTTCTTACTTATTACATGTTATATGTATTTGAAAAAATGAAAATCAAATAATAACACAATCACATATGGTAACAATCACAAAATAATTACAAACAATGATAAACAATTAATGGTATAAAAGTTGATGTAACCCATATGACAATAGTTGTATCTACTAGAGAGACCTGAGTATTTTGGAAGGAATATTATCATACATAACACTATAATAGTAACAATATACATTCAAGCTCTTCAATAGCTACTAAACAGAAAAAAAGAGTCTTTGACGTGATCCTCGGCTTTTATATTTTATTCGTAAACTTGTGTTTTTTCACTCAATATTTTGTAATATTGTTGATATTTTACGTAATATGTTTCAACGTTGTTCACAAGTGAAGTGGATGGCAAATAATACCACAGACCATGAATTCTGAGATGCCACAAAAACTACATGGAAAGTTCTAACAAGGCGTCCACTATCTTGTTAGAACATTGGAATTATCACAAGAGACTTGTAATATTTACCTACTCGACAATGGCAGTCAGTCTAGGAGATTAGTAACCAAAAATAAATATAAAAAAAAACAGAAAAACAGTAGAGAAACACAGAGGGGAGATGTTCTTAACTGTTTTCCTTCTGCCTATTTTTGTATAGAGGACTAGCTGTGCCCGCGACTTCGTCCGCACGGAACTTAATAGAAAAACAGTCATCCGTTTACTGTGTCTTAGATACTATTTATAAATCATGTAATATCCTGTTTTTGTAATAGATTGAATTACATTTACCTACCTACTCTCTTTTCTCGCACTTAACTCGAGCCGTCATTCAATATTACAATAACTTTTCATGGAACGAACCGATTTTAATGAAACAAAAACTAAATATTACTCGAGAATATATTCTATGATTTTCTTGGTAAGGTTTTATCGTGGACGCAGTACGTTAGCAGTGATGCGTGTTTGAACAGACAGATAGACATTTCTAAAAATGATTGAAATGTATTTAATTACTTATTCCTAACACCTGCAACGATTTTTTTCACAAAATTCTAAAATGTGCAGACACGTTAGATTTACATTTTTATTATATGTATAACTAGATTCTGCCCGCGACTTCGTCCGCGTGGAATAGTTATTTGGGCTAACGCTAACATGCAGCGGAAGCTCTGAAAAGGGAAAAACCCCGATTTTGAAACATTCTTCATTGGTGAAAAATTCTGCTCCTATTAGACTTGGCGGGATGACATACGACAGCGTGTCCCAGTATTTGGCCTCTAAAGGGATCGCCGTGTTGCAACAGCCGCCTTATTCGCCCGATATGTCACCCTGTGACTTTTTTTTGTTCCCTAGAACAAAATCGGTGGTCAAAGGAATCCATTTTGAGTCGATTACGGACATCCAGGCGGCCGTGACGAGGGTACTCGCGGACATCCCAGTTGAAGCGTTCCAGAAATGTTACGAAGCATGGAAAACGCGCTGGAATCGTTGTATAGCTGCCCAAGGGGACTACTTTGAAGGGGATAGCAGAGTTGTAGAATAATTTTTAAATATACGGTTTTTATGGAATCAGTCTCATTACTTAATTGTCACACCTTGTATAGCCTATATTCTTCCTCAATAAATGAGCTATCTAACCGAAATATTTTTTTCAAATCAGACCAAATAATTCGAGATATTACCACTACAACCTCACAAGCTTTACCTCTTTATAATATTAGTATAGATATGATGTTCCATATGATGAATGTTCCATAAAAGTGAATGATAGATTCCAACAACGTTTGACTATATATCTTAAATATATATTATAAAATCCGGTGCCATGATGCTTGCCCACGATGAGCAGTGCTATTATTCATTGTAAGTTTCATCAGTCTCCAACAAATTACTTTTTAAATTAGTTTATTGAAAGAAAACTGTAGGACCGACTGTTATAGATATCTCATAGATGGCGCCAAGTTTTAATTTTGAATTTCTTTTTCAACTCCAGTTTATTTATTGGTGCACGTGTTCTGTTAATCTATTTACTATATCTCGCTTTTTCAGTATCAAGTTTTTAGGCAGACTCATTACCACATAATACCAAATACTGTATTTTAATTTTAATTCATATTGTAATAACTGAACCACAGCAACGCGTCGCCGGGTTAGCTAGTATAATATAAAAAATAAAATAAAAATAAAGTATAGCAAATAGTAATAACAATAAATAGTAACAAACGCATGCAGAGTTAAGAGAACAGCTAGTATAGTATAACAATTACATGCCGGTAAGATGAAAACGATCTTCTAAGAAGCAATCACCATAATATCACAAACACTGCAGTATAAAGACCCTAGTCCATTAGCTTCGGAATCGCTGAACATAAAAGTAAATGACATAAGTTCGAAAGCAAATCGTGTGAACAACGCTAGCGACCGGGTCATTACATCTATTCTATGAATAGCGACTTACTGAAGAAACAAACTTACAACGGATAAAATTTACAAAAGTCACTACTAATCTATACGTATAATAAAAATGAAGTGTCTGTACGTAATATCAAAATAACATTTTTTTATTGATTGGGTATGAATGTATACACGCGTCTGATTACAAAAATGCAATTTTTAAAATTTTTATCGGTCTGTCTGTTTGTTCCAAGTAATCTCCGAAACAGCTGGACCGATTTTTACGGGAATTTCACTGTGAGGTAGATAAAATTACAGTGGGTTACTTAGGCTACTCTAATTTAGACTAGCTATTAACCGCGGCTTCGTCTGCAGTGCTATCTCCAAAACGGTTCCACTGATTTCTATGAGATTTTCACTGGCAGATAGCTGACCTTATAAAAAGTAATTTAGGCAATTTTCATTTATACTAAGTGTTAACCGTGGCTTTGCCAGCGTTGCTATCTCCAAAACGGTTAGACCGATCTTCATAAGACTTTCAATGGCAGATAGCGAACATTATAAAAAGTAATTTAGTTTATTTTAATTTAGATAAGCTGTTAACCTTGGCTTTGCCCGCATTGCTATCTCCAAAATAGTTTGACCGATTTTCACGGGACTTTCACAGGTAGATAGCTGACCTTATAGGAAGCAATTTAGGTTATTCTATTTTAGACTAGCTGTTAACCGTGACTTCGTCTGCATGAGATTTAGCAAAAATATGTTGTTTACTGTAAATATATGTATTGCGAATATAATATTGAGGTGGTTGTAAATCACCTCTATCCATAATAATAGGTCTTTACCTATGAAATTGCCGTTCTGCTGTACTGGCCATTTCAAATCAAAATAATTTTTGTTTGGCTAAGAATTCTAATTTCAAATTAATTTTATTTTAAAAACATGGAATTCTTTTTCCAAAAGTAGTCATTTGTTTATTGATTAGTGTTACATTTTCATCGCATTTCATTCTTTTTTGTCATCATGGATACGTTAAAAATTCGAGTAATTATGGAATATGACTACCGTCGTGGCAGCAACGTGGCACAAGCGGCACGCAACATCAACGACGTTTACGGAGCTAACACTACAAACCAACGCACCACCTGTTATTGGTTTGCTCGCTTCCGTTCTGGGAATTTCGACCTGAAAAATGAACCTCGTGGTCGTCCGAAGACTTTGGTCGACAATGACGAATTAAAGGCGATTGTGGAAGCTCATGATACACAATCTACGGCTGAATTAGCAGCAGCTTTCGACGTTAGCGTCAAAACAATATTGGTCCATTTGCGTCAAATTGCCAAGGTAAAAAAGCTTGACAAATGGGTGCCCCACGAACTCAATGATCGCCAGCGTGAAGTACGCGTCGAGATGTGCCTTGCACTGCTCAGCAGACATACAAATGAAGGAATTTTGAACCGCATTGTTACCTGCGATGAAAAATGGATTCTGTTTGATAACCGCAAGCGCTCAGCAAGTTGGTTGGATCCTGGTTCAGCACCTAAACAATGCCCTAAACAAAAACGTACCCCTAGAAAAGTGATGGTTACTGTTTGGTGGTCTAGCGCCGGTGTGATTCATCACAGCTTCTTACCAAATGGGGTGAGCATTACTGCAGATGTGTACTGTGAAGAACTGAACACAATGATGGAGAAGCTGGCACATCTCCAACCAACATTGGCCAATCGCTCGTCTCCGCTGCTCCTGCACGACAACGCGCGACCTCATACCGCACAGCGGACGGTCTCCAAGTTGCAAGAACTGGGGTTGGAAGTTCTCCGTCATCCGCCCTACTCACCAGACCTTGCGCCTACAGACTATTACTTTTTCCAGAATTTGGATAACTCCTTGGCGGGAAAAACATTCAATACCCGAGAGGCAGTACAAAATGCCTTTGAAGAATTTGTTGCCTCCCGTTCAGCTGATTTCTTTAAGAAGGGCATCAATAAATTGCCACTACGTTGGCAAAGATGCATTGATTGCATGGGTGATTACTTCGATTAATACAAATAAAAAATATTTGAAAAAAAATCGTTTAAATTTTTTCATACAAAACGGCAATTTCATAGGTAAAGACCTAATATTTGTGTAATTGTCTAATTGTGAAAAAGTCTCATTTAACCTCAGATGAGATTGTTCTTAAACGCCAAAATTTATAAAATACTAGTTCGTACCGCGATTACGTCCACGTAATCTCGTTGACCTTCGCGTGATGATATATAGCCTATTGCCGTTCTCGATAAATGAGCTATATGACACTGAGAGAATTTTTCAAATCGGACCAGTAGTTCCTGAGATTAGCGCGTTCAAGCAAACAACAATAATAATAGATAAAAACATATAACTATGTAAAAATAATATAATGAAATTCGTAGGTTTTGGGTGTAAATAGAAATACTAAAGACACAAAGGAATAAGTATTGGCGTAAGTAAATACCAGTGGAACGCGAAGAGGAACAAATTCCCTGAAGACAGGAACAGGTGATGCGATTTGAATAAAGAATCCTGTTTGCAATTCACACATACGTGCACGTGTACAAGTGAATACTCACTCGGCACACGTTACGGAACTGTACGGTTACAAATCCAGACAATTCTTCTCATATTTACCCAACTGGGCGGAAGACGCGTCTTGTTTTTCGACTCCATATATTAGGCTTGTATGTATGTGCGTCTATTTCAGCGCTTATAATGGCATAGATTTAGCCCCATATAATTACATTTTAATTTTAAATTTTACGTATGGATTTTATTAGAAAAAAAGATAAAATCACAGAGTGGATACATGTTTATAACAAACTACACAAATAAGTAGTGATGTTCTGTTCGCGTAATCCACTAACTTTTTACATCGCCTCTATTTTTTTCGTCCATCTATCGCATGTCGCATTACAGCCTGCGCACAGCTGCGAAGTAGGGAATAATCAAAAGCACTTAGCAGAGCAGTCAAAACCAATGCGGCGGCGCCCATGGCTCAATTCAACATAATTCAATAATTGTATCATCGGAATGATTGTTTTTACTATGTATCCCGTACTCTAATATGCAGAATTAAATTAAATTGTATAGTTATCTTCCCAACTATAGATTTTCCTTTATCATTCCCATTTTCTAACTATTAATTTAAGATTAAAAACGCGATTTTCATATCCTAAATCGAATAATTTTCCATAAATTTTCCTACGATCTGAAAAGAAGTTTCACTCGCATCGTGGTTTCATAAGACCACACAATACTTTTTCATTAAATATTTATTTTTATAAAGCTTTTCAAACCTTGTGCGCTTTATTCTGCACAGACACTTCAATTTTATTCTTATTAATAGATTACCGATGTGTTAGTCGGATATATAGAATCGAAAATAACATTTATTCAGTTGCGAAATAGCTATCTAGAAATACTTTGAGGGAACGCACGAATTTTGTTAAAAATATTTCTTAAAGATTTTCCCAGAGACTCTGTAAGTAGACTACTCAATTATTGGTGTTTCTGATTCATAAAAGTTAGTTTATACTGTGTCTTTTACACGAAATTGTGGTTCATAATTATGTTATGGAAACGAATCAATATTACAAAACCAATTTACAGTTATAATAAATACTCGTCAAGTTACAATATTCAAAGGACGTCAATTAGTATGCAGGAGCTTCGTCATCCCACGCTATCACCACTGTAAGAGCTTAAACTGACTTGGAGAGCGTAAATTAAAACTTAGAGTGCGTGAGATAGACTGCTTTATTTTAACTCCATAGATGGTATTTACAACTACAAGAGATCTTTCAATAGTTTGAATGACATTCCATCTATACATATAATAAGGATGTAAATATAATGTCTGTATATTTTAGATTTTTTTTAAATAAAACGTTGCAGGTGTCTTGGTATAGGTAATAAAATACATTTCAATCATTTTTAGGAATGTCTGTCTGTCCGTCTGTTTGTTTGAACTCGCACCACTGCCGAAGTACTCCGTCCACGTGGAACCGATTATAAAAAACAGTGCTAATAAAATCATCTGAATGTATTCATTCCATTTACTTATATACTTTACTCTCGTATTCAAAACGCGTCATCATTAAAATTATAATAACGTTTTATAGACTGAACCGATTTTAATGAAAATAAGACTAAATGTTATTCGAGGATATGCTTTATGCTTTTTAGGTTTTGTCGTGAAGGTAGTACTGTAGCAGTGATGCGTGTTCATCATACAGTCAGATTAAAATGCATTTTATTACTTATTTTAAGACACCTGCAACTACTTTTTCACAAAAATCTAAAAAGTTATATTTACATTCTTATTATGTGTATGCACTATCAACGGTTATTAATAAAAAAAACGAGTTATTTGGATAGAAAAGTCGAGTCTGTGTATGGGATACAGTAACAGTACCGACTCTTATTAAAATGACAAAAATAAGTTGTACAGAGTTTTGCATTTATTAGGAAAAAAAGTTAGACCTTTTAATGAATATATTTTTTTAATTTATAATTTTAAGACCCTTTTTCATTTCGGCGGTTTAAAGCGTCTAGAATTCTGGACTCGTACATATGGTGCTTTTAGCTCGAGGCAACTGAGATTAAATCCATTCATTCATTAAGTTTGTCAACATATTATGAGTGTCGCCGCGATTCATTTGAAGTAGTAACGCTATATAAAGCTTGGCATTTGAAATCGTCGAAAATGTTGGACCACCCAAAGACCTATTTTCTCTTCTTATGAACTACTTTTAGGTGGTAATAGAATACCAAAAAGTGAATGAAATATAGATCGTTGATAAATAATTCCAATTTAATATTCGGACGCATGCCCCGTGTTATCGAGTTCATCAATACCTTGGTAAAACATCGACTACTCCTAGAGAACAACAGAAGGAAAACATAGTCGAAGCTTTAGCATGCTGGTGGGTTTTTTTCCCAAGCTTACCCGGGTTTATTTCAGTAGTTACAGTTGAGAGCGAGTTCTCCCTTTATGGTTTTTTTTTATTGTGCAGACTCTTTGTCCGCACCTTTTTTTGCTTTGGTTTAATTTGTTATATACGTCAAAAATCGTGTCTGTCAGCAACTATTGTTTTTTTCTATTAAGAGACGAACTTCTTAGCCTTCCATGGATTCACCGTGCGGGTGCCGGGTCCATCGTGTGGCAGAGGGAGAAACTCAGAGCAGTTCCCAGGACTTGCGACCCAGGTGTAGGTTTAAGGAGGCCCCCTTTGAGATGCGCATCAACGCTCACCTTCACTGCTCGAGTTTCCCGCCCTGCCTAGCCAAATTTGGTAGGAACCTGTTAGTGCAGCCTTTGATACTCGTTCTAAAATAGAACTTACTGCAGTTCTCGACAGGACAAGGTCCTTCAGAAGGTTGTAGAGAGATTTTGCTGGTATACCTCTCGCTCCTACTTCTACCGCGTATAACTTAACCACATAGCCATTTTTACTTAGTTCATTTGTTAGTTCGTAATATTTATTTAATTTGATTGTGTGGTCTTTAGGAATGTTGGTTTCCCACGGTACAGTAAGCTCTACTAGTATTACATGTTTTGTGTGTCTAGAGAAGAGGAATATGTCCGGTCTGGATGACGAAACACCAACATCCTCTGGGATTTTATAGTGCTTGTCATACGTATCCATTAAAATAGTCCAGTCAGGTGCAGTACCTAGGATTGAGAAAGGCTTGCTTTTAGAGTTTACAGTTGAGCCTTCCTTTACAAAGTTAATTTGTCTTTCATTTGTGGTCAATCCTTTTTGGGCTCTAGCTACTGAAAGACTTACTGCTTCACGTATGATTTCAAGTACTCTATCATGTCGGCGTGAGTAATAACCCCTATCAAGCAGCACCTTGCAACCTACCAATAAGTGCCTAGCAGTACCTACTGCCTCACCACAAGTAAAGCAAGATTTTTCAGAGGCTTTCCCCCATCTTACTAGGTTACTTTGATCTGGGAGGGTCATTTGGAAGGCATTAAGATAAAATTTTAATAGGGCAGGAGACCAATCATAAAGTAGGGTGCGCCATTTCAGGGCTAACGGGATGCAGAACTCACCTAAGGTTAACCACTCACTTTGCATTTCTAAATTCATTGCGTGCACTTTATAATTATCATTTTCATCTTGTTGTAGAAAGGATTTTATTATTTCTCGGTCTT
Source organism: Antheraea yamamai (assembly GCA_036509395.1). Classification (NCBI taxonomy): domain Eukaryota; kingdom Metazoa; phylum Arthropoda; class Insecta; order Lepidoptera; family Saturniidae; genus Antheraea; species Antheraea yamamai. Next base: position 2,541,909 of record AP028431.1, on the reverse strand, counting down.
CCTTTTTCTTTGCAGAACCCAGTCCGACTCTATTAAATTGTGCTCCTGCCATAAATTGTTTGTGGAATTGAAGTCTTGACTCAAGCTCTGTAACACATTTATCTTTTGGGAGTGATGAGACTATTTCGTCCTGGGATTGTCCCAAGAGATGCATTTTGGTCACTCTGAGGTGTTTATAGAGTTCCGATGGTTTCTTTAACTTCATCCCAAAACTGTTTTGATCCCTAAATAGAGTTGAGGGGTCAGCTGAATGTGCAATTCCGAGCCATAGCTTCAATATCTTTATGACATTTGCATCTAGTTTTGCCAGGAGGGTTTTACCAATGTCATATACAAGAAAAGACCAAGTCAGACGTGACGTAAGATAGTTGTCGTATATCCAAACTTTCTTAATATTGCTTAATGGTTGTTGGTCTACCTTATTTAAGTCATTTAGAAAATTATCGACAATTGCCTCTAAGGATGGTGTACGTCCTTTGTAGTCAATCTTTCTACCAAGGAATTTGAAAGGCACTGCTTCAGCAATCGTGGTGACACATTGACCTCCTATTGAGAGTCCCGGGTCATAAGAGGTATATTTGGTATTTCGTCTACCCAGACATAGACAGTGACATTTACTTGGTTTTGCCCTCAGTCCGTCAGTCCATGTACAAAACTCATCTACTTCAGTTAATAACACCTGACATTGTTTTGGATTTCGTGTCATTATTGCTAGGTCGTCTGCAAAGGCTAAGATGGACTCTGTGTATTTATTGTTTATTTTAAACCGATAGCCCCATTTTTTCTCATGACTTATTAACTTGTCTATAAGAATATTTATAATTATATTAAAAGCTATTGGTGACAAGCAGCAGCCTTGGAACAGTCCTACATTATAATGCAATGGTTCTGTGTGTTCCTTGTTGGCTGCTATGGCAAATTGTAGTTGTGAATAATAAGATGTGATTATGTCGATAACTACAGTAGGAAAATTATACCACTTCAGGGCGAAGATCATCAGTTCATGCTGTACAAAACCAAATGCGTTTTCAAGGTCTATCCAGCAGACTGTAATTTGCCTCTCATGTGTTCTGGCATCTTTCAAACTTTCCGCTAGTAATGTGTTGTGTTCCAGGCAGCCAGAAATACCGGGAAAGAACCCTTTCTGGTGGTTGGGCCTGAAGTACCTATTGCTAATCATAAATTTTGTCATTTTTGTTTGCAGTATGCTAAAGAAAATTTTGGATATTGTATTGGTTAGTGCTATCGGTCTAGTATCTTTTGGATGAGTTACTTCGTCTTTTTTTGGGATGAGGACAAAAATTGCTTTGCCAAATGATGTTGGTATTTGCTTCCTTGACCAGATTTTACTAAATATGTTTAAGAGATGTTTACGAACTGATGGACATTTTTTGTACACTATATAAGGAATACCGTCAGGACCTGGAGCTGACTTGGATGTTTTCTTTTTAATTTGACTGTCTATTTCCTCTAGGGTAGGTGGACAACTTTCAAAATTGACAAGAGGATAATGAGGTTTTTGGACGTTTGGATCCTCATACAGGCACCCGCACTTAGGCACTTCGTATGTGCTTTTAAAGTGGTCGTAAATCTGTTGTTTGGTCAAGAGAAGCTTTCCTTTTTGTTCATTGAAAATGTTTTTCGAGTATTGAAAAGGGTTTTTGTCAAAGTCTACTTCATGTTTAGCTCTGTTTAAATTATCGCGATTTTTTGTGATTTGTAGCGATATTCCTTGGATTAATTTAAGGATCGATCTTAATGCTAATAATAATGTTAATGTTAATAATAACATAATGATCTTATATTATGTTATTATTAGCTATTTTAAGGCGGATTTTTTAATTAGGTTATGGCGGTTGCATTTTGATCCTTTATGGCCATCTTTAGGTTGTAATCCACAATACTCCGCGCCGGAGCTTCCACGGCCCGATGGATGAACCTACTAACCGCGTCAGTCACGTCGCTATAGTAGACACAGGTGTCGGTGTGTTTAGTCTCCCTTTATGTTACAGCATACCTTTGTTCAGAGACCAAGGATTTTTCCCCGAGTGATAGATTAAATCTACACTAACGCAAGTGTAGTCCGATGAAGCTGTTAAGACCTTGCTAGGTAAATAGCGTAGTCAGTTCGAGAAAATTAACGCAAGTGAAACCGCGAGCCTTCTGCTTGTAATGTATAGATACCCTGAGAAGTTCTCTAAGCCTGGACAAACAACAAAACACTTCGACTCTATTTGTATGTATAGAATGGGAAACGTAAAATCAACTTGTATAGATAACACGTATGCGAACAATTTACGACTTTCAAATATTCCAAAGTCCCCATTGCGTAGTTTATACAATACACTAAATATTGGAATATTATGTAAATTGAATGAATTATCGGTCGTATTAATGATCCCCAGGGTCCGGATTGAATACGCTTTTAGTCCCAAAATTAAACCGAACCTCAGCATCAATTTGTTTAAACAACCTCGCACTAAACTATGCGTATTTTGTGCGAAGTTCCAATATAATTAAATTAAACGTATGTACTTATATACTTATATAGGTTGTGATGAAAATAGATTTACATTTCACTGGTAATCGCTCGCGAATTTGTTTGTGTTAACTGAATAACAGACAAATATAGAATAGCGCCATCTAGTTGCGCGTGGTAGAAAAATGGTTCGCATAAAAATTTCACCTTGAAAAAAACTTATGTTTGACTTTTAATATGGTAATCTATCTCCAGATACATGATGTATTATTCATGAATAAACAGCCGTCTATCTATTGATAGCTTTTTTATTTAAGATGATTATATAGGCTATTAAAAACCACGCATGAGATTTAAGAGTCAGGCCATTAAACACCAGGGTATGATGACCTTTAGGAGTCAAGCAATTATCACACAAAATGAAGGCCAAAATGTAGACTAGCACAAGAACCGATAATCGCCGAGAATAACCGAATTATGAACGCCTATGTCAAAGACAAACTGTTGTTGTTGTTTCTGTTTTCTGCGATATTAGTTTAAGCTCACTGAACTGTGTTGATAATTGTATAAACTTACCTGTTACTTAGGAATAATAATACCATAATCTTTGGTTTGAAAACTACAAACACTAGACACAAGATTGTAGTATTACAAAACCAAGTATACCGTTATTAGTAAATAAGGCAATTAAACAAGGATACACTGTTTACTTTGAATGTTGAGCCTTGAAAAACGCGTACTGGTTTTTTTACTCTAAGATTTCACTAAAATCGACTATGGGTGGTATATGAGTAGACGTTACTCTGCACTTCTGCCTGGTATTCATTGGCCGCTGTCACGTCTCACTGCAATAAAATCGTACATCAACGTACGTGAACGTATGTTGCAGCTACATACTATCAAAGTCAACTGACGACAGGTTCAACCGTCCTTAACGACGATCCTTTTCGTTGTTTAAGTTACTAACATTTTTTGTTGCTATAAGAAGAGAAGCGGCTAATCAATTCCAGGCGGAAGTGAAAAGTAACATAAAGTAAAAAAAACAATACGTTTGTCAGTGTGTACACACGGAGTAAGTGAAACATCTTTGGCTTATATGCATTGATATACAAAAACTCAAGATGCACACTTAACGTCTCACAGCCGGCACACAAAAATGAGTGCAAAGTTTTGTATTATGCACTCATTTCAAATAGTCTCGCGTCGCTTGCGTCCTTGTAAAAACAACTTTAAATCGTTCAGGTAAGGTTGAATTTGCAAAATCATAAGTTTATCGCATAACTATAACTATATATTGGGAAGCTTTTGCTGCCGGTTTTGAGCGCTACTTTTATTCGAGACTGTGTGTCTTGGGTTTTTATATATCAATGTTTATATGTATTTAATTATATATGTATATCAGAATGCTCATAAAGTATATACTATACATTTACTCATTTTTATATACTAACTAGCGGGACCGGCAAACGTTGTCCCGCCCTGATTATAAAAAAAACCTTGACAAATTATATACCAAAACGTTCCTCATGAATCACTTTATCCATCGGTGAAAACCGCATGAAAATCCGTTTAGTAGTTTTTGAGTTTATTGCGAACAGACAGACGCGGTAGGGGACTTTGTTTTATACTATGTAATGATACTACACTCAGACACATACGTACAAATACATGCCTTCCTTACATTTAACGTGTAACCCGAGAAAAATAACACTGGGCAAAAAAAAATATGTTTTTACCTCCTGATTGTTTTCATGCATGATAATATTATAGTTGGTGCTCTAAACACGGAATTTAACATGCGTATGGACACAGCACATATATTTTAAATACAATGTCCAATTTATTAAAAAACGTATTATCAACGTAGCAACAATTACAAGAAAGTGAAGAAAGACTACGGTCTAAGTTCTACAGCGAAAAATGCTAATATTACAGTCACAACTTATAGAAATACCAGTATATTTATCTCATTAGGGTAATATAATTCAAGTTATTTTGTAGTTCTTTTCTTTTCATAGTTTCCATGGAAGTTTCTCGGCGAATAGACCAACAAAAGTCAGTAAGTATTGTTGCTGACTATTTTCCACTGTAGCGTCTTTAAATATGCATAATATCCTTAGGAAACCTTTCACCATGCTCATCTAACACGACAAAGAGATTTTCTGAAAAATCTACATGCGAGTCCAAAAAATTAATTATGAGTGAAATATTACATTCTAAAGCTTCATAAGCAGAAAGAAGCTCTCGAATGTTTTGTCGGTAGTTGTAAGCTTTTGTATTAGGTACCGAGAGAATTATCACACACTTTTACAAAAGCCACCCAAGTTTTTTTCAGCTTTGTTCAACTTCGAATTGAAAACGTTATCTATCATAGCTCTCTAAGAACAGTCTGTAGAATTCTTACAAGTGCGCGGCATTTCATAACTTAAAATTGAATGGAATTCATTAAAAAAAATTATTTTATATTTATTATGTCTGTTCATAGAAAAATGGATCACCTACACATAAAATACTTTAAAAAAATATACATAGAATATGAATTTTGTGCAAAACTCAATAAAGTATTTGGTATAGAACGTAAACTATTAAAAGACAAATTTTCAACTAACTGTTGTAAAGTAACAATAAATACTGCGCAGGCTCATATGTACTTCCATAGAAATCACTTTCCTTCCTTCTTTTATGACAAAAACCTATTTCGTATGTATATATACGATGTGAATGCATAAAACGAATAAGAAAAAACTCAATTTATGAAATTAAAAAAAAAACCATATCATAAAATCTAGACGTGATAGAAAAAATCGGCTATCGGGAACAGATTCAGAGCATCAAAATCTTCATATTTATGACATAATTTTTCGAAGGAGGATTTTGTTGCAGACCAGTGTAATTGAGGTCATCTCTTCCTTTTTCTAATAATATGCTTATTAAAATTTTTAATTCACGAACTATTTTTTTTTGATGACCTTTAATAAAATTACAATGACCAATTATACACTGACGATGACCAGTGGAGTTCAGTACGCAACTGTATTTATACTCTTAGTGCAGACAGCGTAGGCGAGGTACCTTATGAACGAATGGCGCAGTGTTAAATATGATGTCACAGACTTGCTGATACTGCTTCCAGGGATTCGTGAGGAAGTTTTTACATATTTACGTAGTAGAAGACCAATACTCTGTCTAGAGATTGATCTCGTATACCAAACAATATATTGTTTACCATTTCCCAGCCGAAACTGATTGTATGCGTAGTTGTATATAAAAATATTGCGCAGTTATGTCCTTATGTATGTTTATATTATATTTTGGAGATCCGTAAGAGTTTTTAGGACTATATAGATAATATAGAATACTCCCGATTAGTGGCCACACTATGATCGTATCTATCTCATATTTGCATAATATGAAACTTGTATTCATATACAACAGACACCTAACGTTGTCGGATGTGATTCATTTGTATGCGCTCCCAGTTTATTAGGGCACGTTGATTTCCATGTCTTTGCTTTTAATTTAAACGTCTTTGTTGTCTCTCCTGTTCTAGTTGCACTAACTTGATTTATTAAACTTAGCACGAACTTACGGTGAGATTACCAAATGTAAAATATTTTTAACTGGATTGAAGCCATGTTGCTAAGTATGCTTAAGTTCAAATGTTATGTTATTGAGTTTTGTTGTAGTTTGAATAATTAGCTTAGAAACATGCTCGGTGTTACATCCAAGGCAACAATTCAAGCCGAAGTTCAGTCACTCTGGCACCTTTGGGTTTATTTTCAAGCGGCGAAGTGCCTTGAGCGCTCGCCTTAGTACTCCGGTGAAGCTTAGAAGGTCCGTTAGGGCAAAAGCGTAGTCAGTTCGAGAAAAAAAGATATGTTATGGGAGAAATAATATAAATTAAGAAATACCAATTAGCATTGGCGCTGTCCTTATATAGGGACGTTTCTGTTTAAATTCAGGGATATTTTAAGGATTTAAAGAGAAATTTAGACGGAATACAAATTTTTAATTTATTAAAAGGTAAAAAATAATATTCAGAAGATTTGTTTAGTAAGCAAATTATCATATGTGTGAATCTTGTACACGTAATGTTTACTTTTATATTCTTAGCAATCAAACACATGCGGGATTTAATATCTGAAACTTTCCTTTTTGGGAAATTTTGGATTAGATTTAAGAAGAAGGGGATATGGCAGGGAGAGTAGCGGTGATCAGTTATTGAATTGTGAGAGTTTGTGGACGCTGTGTTTGATTTTTTTTACATTATGTCATTGTAACAGTTATTTTATATACCCATACAATTTCAATGTTTACGTGTCAAAGCTAGTTAGTTCTCTACTGATAATACTAACTAATACTGATTATTTTTCATATAATTTATAAACTAGATCACCTATACAAACTGCGCCTCTTATGATATGATTGTTATTAAGATCAGTAAGAAATTGTATTTCTCACAGATGGAGAAGGTACAAATAACCTATTTAATGGTATTCATGGCTTCCAAATAGATGTTTTTACACGCTCGAGATATGGCGAGATATGGTACGCTGGTTTAGCGTATACTTGCGTTTCTTGTAATTCCTAGTCGCATTAATTGTAGATCAAATCAAATCAAAAATACTTTACGCAATTTAGGCCCTGAGAAGTCGCTTATGAACGCTCAAACCACCGGTTCAGACAAACAACCCTGCCATCGAGAAAAACCGGCAAGAAACTCGATCTGATCCATCTTTTTATGATTCATATTTTTACAAACATAGATGATTGCATTTTTTTGGTGGATGCACGATGCTTGAACTCACTATCCTAAACTAATACTACTACTACTAGTATAATAATACTAAGCCTATAACCTACTAACATTTAAAGTGAAAAGGATAGATTCAGAGGTTGGGCATCTGAATGATACTTTAAATGAAATTTGTCATTGGTTTGCGTTAAATAACCTATTGCTAAATGCAGATAAAATGAAATGTATAAGATTTACTTTACCCAATGTTAGACAGGTTGATAGTAGAATCAAGATCGAAGGGAATTTAGTAGTGTTAGTTGACAGTACTGTATTCTTGGGAATTACACTAGATTCTAAATTACAATGGGGCCCTCACATTAAAAAACTGGCGAGCAGATTAAGTTCCGCTGCATTTGCAATACGTAAGATTCGCCAGCTTACAGATTATAGCCACTGCTAGGTTGGTCTACTTCGCTTACTTCCATAGTTATATGTCTTATGGCATTCTGCTATGGGGTACGGCTGCTGAGGTAGATACGATATTTTTATTACAAAAACGGGCAGTTCGGGCAATATATAATATGGGACCTCGCGAATCATTAAAAACGAAATTCCAGGAATTCGGTATCTTAACTCTGCCCTCACAATACATTCTTGATAATTTAATGTATGTCCGTAAAAACTTTGAAAAACTGAATTTAGTAAAAGACCGGCATAATCTAAATACTAGAAACTGTGATAAACTGATGGTCCCATGTTTCAGACTTAGCAAAACCAGTAACAGTTTTTTAGGTAATAGTGTTAGGTTCTACAATAAAGTCCCAAAGCATGTTACCGATTTGCCGGACTGTAAATTTAAGCGCCACGTCAAACGGGTTTAAGTTTCAAAAGGATATTATAGAGTGGATCAGTATGTGAATGGTAGTGATGTCTGGAATTGACTCCTCTCTGTGCATCCACTAAAAGCATTGTATGATGTATTGGAAATATATGTTAAAAAAATGTACCCGATCGAGTTTCTTGCCGGTTCTTCTCGATGACTGGGTTGTTTTCCGAACTGGTGGTAGCCTTTGACGTTCATAAGTGCCTTATTAGGACCTAAACTGAATAAAGTATTTTTGATTTGATTTGATATCCGAAAAATTGGTAATTGTGACTTATAAAACCTAACACCTAGAAAACTGTTACTGGTCTTAGTGAGCCTGATACATGTAATGACCAATTTGTTATTATGTCTAGTATCAATATATTTAAATTATATCGGCTTTTTACTAAATCTGATATTCCCAAATTAAAGTATAGTAGATTATATATACGAGATACAAACTTAAAGCAGACTGAAAACAAAACCGGCCCGTTAAATTTAGTACGTATATATTTAGGTACAATTTGAAGCAAACCTATTTCCATACATTCGAATAACGGGGCCAGCATCAAACCCTATTTAATATAACAATGTGCCTGGAATAAGCAAACATACAATACAAATGTTTACATTTAAAATTGAATACGTTTAGGGTTTTACCCAAACATAACCTACACGCTAATCAGTTTGACTTTGGTTTGAAACATACCATCAAAGATTTTTAATGTTAATTTCTATTACATCTACGTGACACTTCATGACATGTGTAATTAAAAATGGCCACCGTCCATAGTTGAGAATCATCAACAGTTTTTTTGAAGATAAAACTTCTTTAGACGCGTTGAGCGGTTTTTTTTTGGCAGGAGATAAATTTACAATGACATGACATGCTACGTAAGCATGACCGGCCGTATTGCAGCTTGCGTTAGACTAGCGGCCTGTGTATATGTAATATATATATTTTGCAGCTCATCATATGTCTGATTGATTAATGAACTTCATAAAAATGTATATAATTATTGCTTCGAATGCCAATAAATATGAAAACCACACTAATATTAATTCAATAAATAAATTCTCAAATTTAAATATTGTCATTCACACTACAATTATTATGAAAATTCATAAGAAAACACACATTTATTTCATTGTTTTGGGTTTTAACTTCTGTCGACAGTCTATTTTTTTAATACTTTATCGGTGTTATAACCAACAAGTTAAATACGTATTGAATACTTGCTTTAAAAAGGTTTCGAATTAAATGCACCGCGCTCGCTGAATGTTCGCCATCTTGCTCTTTTGTTTCGCTTTGGTAACGTTAGGTTAGACTTGCGAAAAAGGATAACGCGAACTTGTCTCGGGCGAGCGCGGTGCATTTAATTCGAAAGCTTTTTAAAGCAAGTATTCAATACGTATTTAACCTTTTTGTAATAACACCGTATATATAGGTTTTAGCGTTTAACATTAATTCATCGAGGGCTTTTTGAGGGGGCACGCGAGGGTACGTAGTGCCCTTAGAGCGAATATCCCCATATATATTGAAAATATCCCATGAAAACTAAAAAAAATAATTCAATTAATAATAAAATTAATAAAAAAATGGATTCTTTTTAATAGGTCAAACTTATCCAAATAGGCCTGATCTCATCTAATGTTAAATGACGACATAGTCTAAGATAGTAAATATGTCAAATCTAGGGGGGGGGGGGGGGGCTGACTCTCAAGTGGAGTTTCAGGAACACACCAACTGGTGGTTGTCGGCAGATTTTAACTTGTGGTAGCTAGCCAGGTGGAAACCCTCCGACTCAAATTCGGTTAGAAAGGTTCGAACCTACGTCCATCGACGCTGTGTCCAGACACTATTTCAACTAAGCCTTGTTTAAAATTGTTGTTGGGCTTTATTTTCTTAAGAAATATTTTAGCATTTAAAACAGTAGGATCTGAAGGTCTTCGGAGATACGTAATAAATTTTCAATTACTAACAGTAAATGACTTGCGATTGCTGTAATCATATTTCCATGTATTGTTTTCACTACTCCATAACATTACATCACGCCGGTATTATCTTATAAAGAAAGGTAACTAGTAAGCATAATAAAATAAAAAGTAAACAAAAATACTGATTTATTTCAATTTATTAAGAATATCGCTTTCTTTTTCAGAAAGAAAGAAATCCGAATCACGAGCTCAAAAGTGTAAAAGAATATACCTAGTCCGGCCATAAGTTCTGTTACAAATGAGAATGCATTTTTTTAAAATTAAGTAATGTAATATTATTAAAATATATTTATTTACATATTTATTAGTCTCAAAGCAAAAAAAAAAAAAAAAATTCTATTCGAAATGGCCACCTTTGGCTTTTATACAGGCCTTTAATCTGTTTGGCCACGAATCTATGCATTTACGCAATTTTTCCAAGGGAAATTTCGCCACTGCTTGCTCCAAAGATTTTTTAAGAGACTCAATGTCGCCGTGTCGTTTTGAGCAGGCCATGTCTACTAAAAATGGCCATAACTTGATGTCTAAAGGGTTGCGATTTGGGTTAGATGAGGGCCAGTCTTCAGCTCTTATAAAGTCCGGAACGTTGGTTTCAAGCCAGGCTTGGGGAGTTCGTACCATGTAACCAGGTGCAGAGTCTTGCTGGATAGTCCACGGTATATTTTTAAAAGTGTATTGCTGAGAGTTTTCGCAACATGATCCAAGTCTGTATCTTGATACAGTTTGGCTGAAGTTTTCACTCCTTTTTCACAAAAATGTAGTTTTGTGACTCCTTGATAAGACACGCCCCACCAAACCATCACTGACGCAGGATGATGATCACGTTGTACCTTTCCAACCACTTGAGCAGCTTCTTTAGAACTGTGAGCGTACATTTTATCATTTTGTTTATTATAGTGTTCTTCAATCGTGAATTTTTTTCCATCGGTAAAGAGGATATTTCTGTGCCTTTCACCTGCGTATCGCGACAGAAGGCGTTTTGATCGATCCACTCTCTTTAATTGTAAAGATTGATTTAGGGCATGTCCTTTATATTGACGATAAGCATCGGGCTTTAGGTCTTGTTTTATAATACGCGACCGAGTCCTAGAGGGAATCTTCATTTCTCTCGCATCAATAAGATTGTTGACTTCCTAATGGGGTTACGACGAATTCTGGCATTAACAGCCTTTGTAGTTCTAACAGCACGCGGCCACCCCGATCTTTTCTGGTCTTCGACAGAGGAAGTGTTGTTGTATCTGTTGATAGTACGATATATGAACATGCGGCTGATACCAAGCTTTAGAAGTGTTTAGAATATGACCGAAGGTTCCATACCCACTTTACGCAAGGCTATCACTGCAATTCTATTTTTTGAACACGCATTGCACATTGTAATTTGATAATGAACACGAAAAAATATGTGAAATGGTGCAAAATCGAAAGTTTTTAAAATAATATACGTGTTCCAGATTTAAAATAATTAAAAAGTTTTTATGTAACAGTATTTATAGCCGGACTAGTTATAAAACTAGCGGTCCCGGCAGACGTTGTCATGCCTTGATAATAAAAAAGATCCTAAGAGTCAACCGTAGCGCCACCTATTGGGTCCAATTGTGAATCTAAACCATTCTTGAATCCACCTCAACACAAACAAGAAAATTCATCAAAATCTGTCAAAGTTCAAAAGGAGTTCAGGCACATACAAACGTACAAAATAATTATATATATAAAAATAGGTAATATCTGTATTTTGTTATTATATCTCAAATTATCTTTTAAAATTAAGACAAATTGTTATGTGAAATGTAGTGAATAACATATTATTTTACACTTTTATGTTCGTATGTCTTTGAAGGCAGTTAATTTTTCCCTAAAAAATATTTTTTATTATAATAGGTCTTTAGGTACCTATGAAATTGCCGTTCTGAAGTACTGGCCATTTCAAATCAAAATAATTTTTGTTTGGCTAAGAACTCTAATTTCAAATTAATTTTATTTTAAAAACATGGAATTCTTTTTCCAAAAGTAGTCATTTGTTTATTGATTAGTGGTACATTTTCATAGCATTTCAATCTTTTTTGTCATCATGGATACGTAAAAAATTCGAGTAATTATGGAATATGAGTACCGTCGTGGCAGCAACGCGACACAAGCGGCACGCAACATTAACGACGTTTACGGAGCTAACACTACAAACCAACGCACCACCTGTTATTGGTTTGCTCGCTTCCGTTCTGGGAATTTCGACCTGAAAAATGAACCTCGCGGCCGTCCGAAGACTTTGGTCGACAATGACGAATTAAAGGCGATTGTGGAAGCTGATGATACACAATCTACGGCTGAATTAGCAGCAGCTTTCGACGTTAGCGTCAAAACAATATTGGGCCATTTGGTTCAAATTGACAAGGTAAAAAAGCTTGACAAATGGGTGCCCCACGAACTCAATGATCGCCAGCGCAAAGTACGCGTCGAGACGTGCCTTACACTGCTCAACAGATACACAAATGAAGGAATTTTGAACCGCATCGTTACTTGCGATGAAAAATGGATTTTGTTTGATAACCGCAAGCACTCAGCAAGTTGGTTGGATCCTGGTTCAGCACCTAAACAATGCCCTAAACGAAAACTTACCCCCAGAAAAGTGATGGTCACTGTTTGGTGGTCTAGCGCCGGTGTGATTCATCACAGCTTCTTACCAAACGGTGTGAGCATTACTGCAAATGTGTACTGTGAAGAACTGAACACAATGATGGAGAAGCTGGCACATCTCCAACCAGCATTGGTCAATCGCTCGTCTCCGCTGCTCCTGCACGACAACTCGCGACCTCATACTGCACAGCAGACTGTCTCCAAGTTGCAAGAACTGGGGTTGGAAGTTCTCCGTCATCCGCCCTACTCACCAGACCTTGCGCCTACAGACTACTACATTTTCCAGAATTTGGATAACTCCTTGGCGGGACAAAAATTCAATACCCGAGAGGCAGTACAAAATGCCTTTGAAGAATTTGTTGCCTCCCGTCCAGCTGATTTCTTTAAGAAGGGCATCAATAAACTGCCACTGCGTTGGCAAAGATGCATTGATTGCATGGGTGATTACTTCGATTAATACAAATAAAAAATACATGAAAAAAATTCGTTTAAATTTTTTCATACAAAACGGCAATTTCATAGGCAAAGACCTAATATTTTTCAACAGTAAGCGTTTCAATACTATTTCTCACTATTAATAATTTATAATGATCTCAACTAGTAAAATTAAAATGATCTAGTTTTTAACCTCAAAATAAATAAATATATACTAATCTAATTTCATCATGATTCTTACGTATATACAAACTTTTATAGGCTCTTAATATATAACTCCTAGGGACGGGCTCTGAATTAACTATGTATTTATTTAATCATCCAAAAATGTAGACCTTTTTTAAGACGCCCGAGTTCAGTTGCGCATTCAGGAATGTTTACGTTGGGCTTGACCCCCCTATAATAATCAACTATAACATTCTCGCATGAGTATAAAACCAGCGCGTTTGGAGATAGCTTTATATGGCATATTTTGCAGCTGTCAATATACTTGTATAGGCGCTTAGCGACCGATTATCAAGTTGTGAGGGGTAGCCAACCAGATGTGTATTTGAAAATACATTACCACTATATTATTTCATCACAATGTTTACCTACTCCGTAAGACGTAGGTGATAGCGCAACGCTGAAGCTATAATTAGTTTCAGAATGAATAGGTCGGCTCGCCCGGGGTACTACCACCCTCTCACAGAAAACCGACGTGAAGTAATAGTGCTTGCATTGTTGCGTTTCGTTAGGTCAGTGAGAGCGCCGAAGTCTCACCTCTCCTCCCCTTCCTCCTTCCCTTCCTTATTCCCCCTCCACACCCGCTGGCAACGCACTTGTGACTCCCCTGGTGTTGCAAGTGTCTATGGACGGTGGTGATAACTTAACATCAGGTGACCCACCTGTTCGTTTGCTTACTATGATATAAAAAAAAGAAATTTATTACAGGATCCGATTAATCCACACCAATCGATGTGGTGTCTAAATTATTAACCTATTTCAGTAAAAAAAAACAACAAAAGTTTGTATAGACGGATGGATTCTAACTATTCTTACGCAAAAAGAACCAAAAATGAGCCTTGGAGAAAATTAACAACAATATAATTTATACACTAAAGGCAGCATACATACCTACTGGCTATAAATTATAAAGATATTCTTAAAATTGGTTAAGCTGAACTATGAGGGTATAGTACGTTTAAAAAATCTTACCATCTGAGGTAGCTATGTCGGTATACGCTGCATAAGCATTTACGAGTTGCACTAAGATGATGTGAATTACTTCTAATCATTTTATAATCATACATTGAAACAGTTCTATCGGACATTTTAAAGCTTTTCTGGAAAACCGTCCTCTTTTTTTATTCTTTATCGGTTTTTCATCTCATCTGATTAATAAACACGTTAAATCTATAGGGGACTGGCTCTCAAATGCAGCTGCCGGAACACACCAATAGGTGCTTGGTGACAGATTTTGAATTAGAAAGTGGTAGCTAGCCAGGCGTACTTAGACAAAGCGCTACTTACTATGGTTTCCATAACGATGTTTTCCTTCACCGAAACCTTCCAACCTAGTTGGTAGGATTCGAACCCACGTCCATCGACATTGTGTCCGAACACGCTATCAACTAAGCTACCATCGCTTCAGTTTAAAACTATTGTTAATTTCGTCATCGTATAATTAGGACATAAGAGTTAGTACCATAATAATCTTAGCTTCTTTTATTATATGGTCATTTAACATCGGAGGGTCTTATTTTAAAACTATTACAAAACCATACTCGACTGTTAGGTATAATTGTCATTATAAAGTAACTAATATTTATTAAATAAATAATTTAGTAAATTAATAAATTGAACAAACTGGTTACATCATGTGATCTCTAAGCTTAATGCGCAGTCATTGGAATATTGTATCTAATTCCACAGTTTCATGAAATCATTGTATTATATTCTATCGTATTCTATATATACAGTTTTAGGTTACATTATTAAGAGCATGTATAATATTAGTTTGAAATCATAGTGTAAGTGCGTCCGTGTATTATTATGTAATTTGTAATTTCGTCTATGCCTTACATTTACGTTTACATAGAGCAAGCTTTGTCTGAAAACCAACGCTGCAAAGCCTCCACATGCAAGCCTGTAGGTTGTGCTGAGACAAAAACCTTTTCACCCCATGCAACACCTGTCTCTCTTGAATATTTTTTTATGTATATATGTGTTACTGAACAAATGGGTATATTTTTCCTTCTTCTATTTATATGTCTGTGTTCGAGCGGCTACGATTGGAGTGAGTGCTCCTCTAGGCTTAGCATATTTATCATGTTGTACCTACATAGTGAATTTAAAAAATAACAGGTTTATGTAGAACCAGATGACATCTAATATTTACTTAAACCCTTAGTCACTAGAACTGGATACAGCACTGCCTAGGTTAATTATGTTTCATTATTAAAATATACAGCCTACTTATATCTTCTTGTATAAGCATCATTGGACGTTATAAAATTTTATAAGAAATATTCGAAGATACCTAATCTATTTGCGAATATCCATTATAAATATAATGGATAATTATCGCTTAGCGTACTTAGAATTCTTCTTAATTTTTCTTTTTATATAATTGGCGATTGGAGGTGGTTATCTTTATTGGCGCATTTGTCTTGGTTTGTAGTATTTTAGCATCAATCATTGGATGATGGAAACCAATAACCTAAAAATCTATCAGCTCGGGCGGCTGCAATTGACAGTCCCCTTCTAAACTTAGCATGCGAAACTTTACGCTGTAAATACATTTTTTTTTTACAAGATTCAATTACGATGCTTTCTAAAAATCTAGGAACCTTATAATTTTGCAATTTACTTTGAACAGTGTAGATATCGTTCGGCTGAAGCGTATCAATGGTAATTTATTTCATTCAGTAAAGTGCGAACGGACATGCCCCGTTGAATAATGCATCGGATTCTTTAGTCGAAGGACTCTCCGTGGAACTTGTGACCAGTGTTATATTGACTTTGTCTATTGTAAACATTCCCACTGAATCGTATATGTATGTATGAGGTAATTTTTTTTGCATGTGTTTACAAATTCGATTTTTGTTAGTCTGATGTTTTCTCCAATGGAATCTGTTTTGTTTCTTGTTTATTTCGCCACTGATTTCAAGAAGGCTTTCAAAGATAAGTTTATTAATTTTTTTACACTTTAACGGTATTATTACAAAAAAGTTAAATACGTATTAAATACTTGCTTTAAAAAGGTTCCGTACTAAATGCACCGCGCTCGCCCGAGGCAAGTTCGCGTTATCCTAACCAAAGCGAGACAAAAGAGCAAGATGGCGAACATTCAGCGAGCCCGGTACATTTAAAACGTAACATTTTAAAGCAAGTATTTATTACGTATTTAACTTTTTTGTTATAACAACGTATAAGTTTTAATATAATCTCAATTGATGTTATATGAGATCCATCTATATAAATTCGAGATCTAAAATAAGAAACACCGTATCCCTAGCTAAACATAAATCGGTAGGCTTTGAATGAAAAACAAATATGAAAATGAAAAACAAATTTATCTATGAGAAACTATTAAAACCACAAATTCTTTAGCAACAAAGACTAGAGCATTTATAATAAACATTTTCTTTAATAGATTTTAAGCTAATCGACACGATCATATAACGTCTTTTCTTTTTTACTCTCATATTATTTATTTCGGTTGGGTTGTTACTTGTATTTATTTAAAAAATAATTTACATCGTTATGTACAGAGCTATAAGTACTTTATTTTTTTTTTATGTTTACAACTTTTGAGCGAGAAATGAGTGATGTACCCTTGCATATTAGCCGGGAAATTTGAGGCCTGGCTGAAAACCAACGCCGTGTTTACAGGTTACAGTAAGAGGTTATAGATTAAGGTATTATTTAGACATATATGTAATTTCTATGCATTTTTTTTTCTTTCTTTCTTTTAATGTTAATGGCGATGTGGTCAAAAATGGTAAAAACACTAAACCTAGACTGAGGTTGGCTCTCAAATAAAACATAGCTGTATCTTTATATATAATTTCTTCCGTACGTGTGTATGTCACTGAACTCCTCCTAAACGGCTGGACTTTGGTGGACTTTGATGAAATTTTGTGAGCGTGTTCCAGTGGATCGGAGAATGGTTTAGATTCACAATTGGAACCAATAAGTGGCGCTGCGTTTGAATTTTAGATATTTTTTTTATCATCAAGGCAGGACGACGTCAGCCGGGCCCGCTTGTATATATATATATAAATAGTCAGTGGGAAAACTGTTAAGAACATCTATCTCCCTCCTCTGTTTGTCAGCCAATTTTTTTATTTTTTTTTGTTTCGTAGCAATTAATAATAATAATATCATTTAATTCAGACTCATCATACCATTACATTCATATTTGTTAAATACAAGTTTAAATTTAATGTAATAATAAAAAAAAAATATAAATAAAAACACCGTACACACAATGTAACAGTAAGTGCCAGGTCTGGGTGGACCCCCGATGATCTTGGAAATTCACTATACGACTGCATGTAGCCGTATCCAGCGAGCCAGCATCGGGGAGTGCCACCGGTCCATCAGCGCGCGCAGTATGCTGTTTGACGTGTAGTTTTTTTTTCTCTGGGGTTGAAGTTTGACCATTGGACGAGCCCCGTCTATATAAATAGGCAGTGACAAATGAATTAAGTAGATTTCCTCCTACAGTTCTCAACCGATTTTCCTTATTATTTTATGTTTAGTAGATAAGGAGGAGAATTTAGGAGGTTTATTTATTATTATTTACGGTGTTTCTACGCGATATAGATCTTTTTTGAAAAATGTTCGTTTTTGACGTGATAACGATTTATAAGAATAAATCGATGAAGCCCGGCTGCACGCACGAAAAACACGACTCATTGTCACGTTCTGCCTGAGCGCTAGGTGCAAGCGAGTGCGCGGAACAAGCGATAGAGAGACGAAGTCGGTCTAAGCGTTCGGGTTGTGACGCATCTATCTCTCTTCCACTCCATCGGCCGATGCGTCCGAGTCGTTATCACGTAGAATTATCGCCCGCTAACCGACTTTACAGACAACTAATTTTATCTTTAATATTGCAATTTGAGAAATGAATTAACTACTGAATTTCCACTACTAAATGATCATTAATATGTTTAATTGTACTAAACATAAGATATTTCGAAATGTTTATAATACAATATCTTTCTATTTGTTCTCTATATTAATTATTTATCTAGTGTTATATAAATATCAGACTATTAGCTTAAAGGTACCCTATATCCTTTCCTGTACCCGTGAGAATTGGTACACAAAATGGCATGATATTCGGTTGAGTACTTAACGTGTGAAAAACATGCTTACATTTTCATTCTATAGTATTAAGGATATTATAGAAGTTTTTAGAAATTTAAAGACTACGTCATTATACGTTTACTCATATGAACTGAGCAATATTGATGAAAGTGTAACAGAATTGTGTTTTGTTAGTTACAAATAAAGTATCAAAACAATCAATATACTAATTGGTTGATGAACAAATGATATTATACAAGGCATCGCTTTCCTTTGAATTCAATACAACAATAGAACGCTGCATTTTAAGCAAAACTCCCGGTACTTAATAATTTATCACCTGTGGCCACTTTCCGTTCCACTTGGTTTTAATCTATCGAGCGGTACTTAAACTCAAAGGACTAGTGACTAGTGTCGAGAATTCAAAATTATCGTAACGACACGCTCAGTTCTATTTTATATGTAGAATTTTAGCACAGTAACCCGACAGTAAAACGGATTTTACCAAGTAATTGTACGCATAGTAAGCGACCCGAGCGACGCGGCTGGAGAGCGACTCGGCGAAATGTTGGCTGGAATTTTTATAGCACTCTTACTTTTAATAGGGCATATAGGGTTATAAGATGACGTGTAATGAGTATTCTTTGTTATATTAAATTATGTTCAAGGATTTTCAATGATAAAATCTATATAAATCAAATGATACCTCTGACGTAGTGTTCGCAATACTTAAACACTATTGGATACATTTCGATCATATTTTTTTAGTTTTACTTCTAGCACTTGGAAGACATCTAAAGAAGATTATCACGATAGCTTCATTTTGTATAAAGTTACTTAAGTTTTAAGAACTTATGATTAAACGGTTACATTACGATAACGGTTCGGAAAACAATCCAGTCATTGAGAAGAACCGGCAAGAAAGTAGATCGGGTTATCTTTTAATCGTACATATTTTTACAAAAATACATTACAGTTACATTTGTTTTTAGCGGATGCACATTGAAGGATCACTAGACATTACCGTTGTCCACATATTGATCCACTCTGTAATAGCCTTTGGACACAAAAACCCGATTGCCATCATGCTAGAACCCAATATCCGGCAAATTAGTAATACTTATTTATTTTTATGGGTCATTAACATGACAATATACTAATAGTAACACCTTTGTAATTTCAATAACATAAATAATATGAAAACTAACAGAAAAAAAAGCAATTAACAATCTATTTTATGAATAGACTGATATATCTCTACCGCTGTTTTCAATTTATTTCGTTTACTTGACAAAATGTGTGCATGTTTTATGCAGTGTTATTATATGACCTAAATATTCTGTTGACAGGAGAGTAAAAGCCTAAATTAGTATAGGACTGTAAAATGTAAATGGAACGTATTTATTAGGTCTAGGAAGCTTAACAGAAATATTAAGGGATAAGTTTTGGGACTTTGTTGTAAAACCTAACACTATTACATATAAAGAATGTGATCATATTTTTATATAAAAAAGCTGGAGTTTACCAGCTTATATCGTAATGTCTAAGTAAATCATAAAAGCCATTCATAATAGAATATATTTATGTGCGACGTTTAGATGGTTGCCAGGAAATTGTTTTTTTGAATTATATTCTTAAGTTTCCGCCATATTTCTTCAATAAAAATGTGATAGTCATTTGAACTGGACTCTATAATGCTGTGGTCTGAAGTCAATATATTACATATAAATACAATTGAAGAGTGTGTTGTTTGTCAGAGCTGATCTCTGAAATAGCTGAACGTATTTTAACAACATTTTTACTGAAAGATAGAGAATTATTCAGATAATAATTTGGACTAATATCATTATACTTTTCCATAGTAGCTAAGCAGTGATGATAAAATTTAGCAACGGTAAATTATGATTGGTAGGAAGGATATCGAAGTTAAATAGTGGTAGCCCACAACGGGTTCAGATAAAATACACGAAGATAATAAGAACGAAGCCGCGGATATCAGCTCTTTCTACAATAAAGTTATTTAAAACAGAGAACAAATTAATGTATTGATTGGTGTAGATTAGCGTAATAAGAAAGGAATAGAAATTTCAACACATAAGAAATGTTCTCGTATTAGGACTATATTGCCTGAAAACACAAATTCTCTACATTTGGTAATAAGCCGCGAGAATCGTGATGAAGACCATATAAGCTAAGATGCCATTGTTCGTAAATCACTACTTACAAACAAAGAAAATCGTAAAACACATCCTCGGCTAACATTTAGTCTCTATTTCGTTAAAATCGGTTCCCTCTATCAAATTCGAATGGCGGGGCGAGTTAAGTATGAGAAAAAAAATAATATCTAAAACACAGTAAACGAAAGACTGTTTTTTGCATTAAGTTCCACGTTGACGAAGTTGCGGGTACAGCTAGTATACAATATTAGTAAGGATATTATAGAATTTTATACACTACGTCATTACGTGTTTACTTGTACGAACCGAGCAATGTTGATAAAGATGTAACAGAATCCTGTTTTGTCAGTTTGAAATAAAGCATCAAAACAATCAATAAGGTAATGGGTTGATGAACCAATGATATGATACAAGGCATTACTTTACTTCGAATCCATTCTAAATATCCCACTGGACATTTACATACTTGTTTCTTCTACAATTATCAATGAATATAAGTAATTTAAGAAAATTAATATATAAACGCTCATAAAATCAAAACCTTCCTTTCGAAGTCGGTCATACATGGTCAGGGTCTGCAGTGACCACTTCACATGAGGAGAACTGCATGCATAAAAATTCTACTTCTACGGTATAAATATTCCTTGAATGTTACTACTGTTCTTGTTTATTCAAATGATACATTTAGACATTGTATTCAGACGATTTTAAGTAATCCAGTTCGCAATCTACGTTTCATTTTACTTTGAAAGTACCATAGCCTTCTGGACACAGTATTTCAAACTTGTAGATAAACTTCGATTAAGCCTCGGGACACTGATATTAGAATTATTTAGAATAAACGATACGATTTTGGTACGACATTTCTAATCATCTTTTTAAGCTACACTTGAATATACTTATTTTTTTATTTATAGGGGGCAAACATACAGGGGAATCACCTGTGAGTAAGTGAACACTGCCGACCATAGCTACTAGCAATATCAGGAAAGTAGCAAGTGCGATGTCGGCTTTTAAAATATAAAAGTATAAAAATTTGATTTTATGGGCATTAAAGTTCCTAACAGGAGTCATATATTAAGCCCCAGTTTTTAATAAGTTGTGACTTTGCTGTACGGAATACAAAATCCAAGTCTCCTATTCTTTTTCAATATTCAAAAAATACATTAAAGTATGAATTTAATCTCTGTAATCCGTATGCGGTGAAAACGATACTAAGAGTAGGTTTTAATAAATTGCCAGTATTGAGTAACTGGTAAAACACTTTATATCATTTAGGTCCAAAGACAGCTTTTATAAACGTCAAAACTACCACTGGTTCAGACAAATAACCCAGTCATAAAAAAAAACCGGCAAGAAACTCGATTGGGTTTATCTTTTTCATTTACATATATTTAACACTAGCTGTAACCCGCGGCCCCGCATGCGTTTTTTTTTAAATGTATTAAAAAAATGTAAAATTGTAAGTAGGTGTGTACATTACAGAAATGCTTTATCAAAAAACATTTGTAACTACGACACGCAAGCCATCTATTGTAACACGTAACGTGTACATTAGATATGTGAATACTAATAGTATCTCGAAGGGATGGGATCTCTCATCAGTAACATACCTGGAACTTTAACCTACTATATACCACCCTCAGTGCTCACTAACACTATATAAGAAAGTCATGAAAATTTTAAACTATAATTATTACATAATTACATTATCGAATAATATGTGTTAAACTGTTTATTATATAGATATAACATGCCCATATTATCGATATAATTGTGTTATTCTTATACGTTGCTGTAATCACTGAGTAATGTAGATACAAACGCGGTAAATAAAACAATATGGCCGCCAAATTGACTAAAAATATGATACAATTCATATTACATACAAATATATGACTTTCAATTATGTATATATATTTATTCTTGGAGTCCAGTAAAGCACACGTCTTACGCGGTTGTAACATATTTTTGATCAATTTCACACGGACAAATGCACAGATATCAGTTCATCACTACATAGTGTACCAATTCAAATAAAAAAAGAATCATTAAACTCGGTTCACAATTGACGAAAATATCGATAAACATACATTAAAAAAATCTATAAAACCGAACATAGTAACCTCCTCCTTGTTTGAAGTCGGTTAAAAACAAAGTCATCTGGCCTGTCTGTTTATCTGTTCGCGATAAAGTCAAAAACTACAGATCGAATTTTCACGCCTTTTTCATCAGTAGATAGAATGATTCATGGGGATGGTTTAAGTATAATTTGTCAAGGTTTTCTTTTTATTATCGGGGCGGGACAATTTCTTCCGAGCCCGTTAGTTATCTGCCCGTAAAAGTCCCGTGAAAGTCAGTTCAATCGATTAGGAGATAGTAGGATATTGCGGACGAAGTCTTAAGTAACAAAATAAAATAGTCTAAGTTACTTCTTATAAGGTGAGTTATCTGCCAGTGAAAGTCCCGTGAAAATCAGTTCAAGCATTACGGATATTACACTGCGGCCGAAGGCGAATAAAAAACCTAAATTACTTTTTATGAGGTCTGCTATCTACCAGTGAACACCCCGTGAAAATCGGTCCAACCATTTTGGAAATAGGAATGTAGACGAAGCCGTGGACAAATAAAATACAATATGTCAACCGCTATAAATTCGGCTATCTGCCAATAAAATTTCCGTTAAAATAGGTCCAGCCGTTTTGGAGATTACCCAGAACAAACAAGTCAAAACTCGGTATACTCGGAGGAGCTTTTTAAAAAGCACAATTTATTTTAATATTTTAATTTTGTCCAATACAAAAGAGAGTTGTTACAAGACTGAACTTAAAAACTAAATTCATTATTTCATCGACTGTTTATGCAGACCGGACGACCACCCAGTTATGTTGACGTAGTAATCTCTTATCTTAGTTTAGACGCGTATGGCTATGGTTTCCTGCCTTATACCGGGCTGCATAACTCCTCCCCCCGTAGTTTCGGAACTATTGGGCGAGTTTTTTCTAGACCAATAGTTTCGACACATTGTATAATTTTTACACATGTAATTCATACAAATTATTATAATGCTTATAGCTAAAAGTACATAGAGGACCAATGTACCGATACTTATATTCTGAAATGTAATAGCACTTTCACTTTCGACACTAACACTTCTCGTTAACACATGGGATAAACTTTGGAGATTCTTTAAGTCCAATTCATCCAGATTCACGGGTCTTATGTTGGGCGGTGATGTCATCGGGTTCAGCGGAACTCCAGGGAAGTTTATGATAGGTAGAGCCGGTGGAGATAATGTTCTTATTCGTTTTTGGTGTTTCCTTAATATAACTTCTTTGATTCTAGCTTCGCAGTTATCATCAGCAGTAATTATATAAGTTCCTTGAATATGGTAGTGGGTGATGTCGTCCTTACACTGTTTGGTGAGTAGTAAGGTAGATCTACTATAGAGTATCCATCGGTTGGTTTGTATCTTTTCAATTTTTACTTCATTGAACTCTACCGGTATTTGTTGGCAGTAACTCATATTGGTATCGAAGTTCATTAAGCTGATCACGCAGACATCTTTAATTAATAGAGGTGAGTGGTTTTCTTCACATAAGAATAGCAACTCGTCGATCTCTAGGCATGGGTTAAGGAGCGATACCGTTTTCGACCCTTTCATCAAGAGGTAAGGATACTTAGGTAATATAAGGGTAGTCTGGTTTAAAGGATTAGTAATAGGTAAGGGGAAAAGCTTATAGTAAGTGTACATATTGGGTTCAAAGAGAGGTATCTCCAAGATAAACGTTATTTGATTTCCCTTTCCGTAAACTCTTAATTCTATACATTTCTCTAATTTCAGAATGTTTTCTGCTTTGGCGGGGAAGGCGAGCCTGTTCTTTATTCCTATAGTTTTTAACAATGATAATAATTCGTCAGTGTCAATAATTGATTGATGTAGTGACCCTAATTTACTGAGAGATATAGCTGTTTCAATCTCATCCAGTGTTATATATAGAGTTTGGAAATTATGCAAAAATAGATTATACATATTAGAGGCTTTAAGGCCATCTTGATAGATCTTTGTATCATTAATTTGTTTTTTGATTTCCCAAATCGCTCTATCGAACTGGAGGAAATTGTTTTTGGTTACATTTAGATTTTTTACAACTGATTCCATCATTTTGGCGACTATTGTCATCTTTTTATTCATTCCATCTTGTTTCGACCTTACATCGTTGATTAACGTGTCAAATTTTATTGCGTCCTCATTATCCAAATTTCCTGTAATTAGTTTAACCAGAGAACCAATGGGATTTAGAATTCCTCGTTTGTGTTTTTGTAGTGGTATTATTTGATTTAATTTTTGTAATGTAATATTTTTGATAAAGTCTGTCTGTATCTTTAAGTCGCTAATATCTGAAGGTAATGATTTAGTTCCGAAATAATGTACCATGTGTGAGTTTAGGCTAGCATACCGGTTTACATTAGCTTCTAAGTCCTCACGAATTAAACTTAAGTCTAAAATCTTAATAATACTCCACTTATCGTTTCTAATAAGAGCTTGCCCTTCCTTGACAGGGAGCATTCCCGGGTTATTATTAACCGGTTGAAGTAGAAGGGCCCGGCTGCTGGCTATCAGCATCAGGGACACGATGGACCTGCGAAGGGCGTTTTATGTCCTTAATAGGAGCCTTAGTGTTACGACCATGGACCCTAACGGGCACTATATTCCTGACTACCTCGCCTGTAACTTCCGCCTTTATGTATCGTGCTTTATCTTTACTTCTTCTTGCATTCACACCTTTCATAAACACCGTATTTCCTTCCTTAACATTAAAATCCCTTTCGCCCCCACGTTTTCCTCTAATGTTTTCCTTTTTACCTATGATTTTATCAGTCAGATACTCGTATAAGTATTTTGTTCGCTTTTTGTGGTCCTGTAATAAATGTTGCGTATAATCTTTGTTAAATTCGACGTCGAAGGTACTTGTTAAGTCGGTATGGCCAAAAGCTACCTCAAAAGGAGTAAGGCCTGTCGTCGAATGTATAGTCTGGTTGTACGACATAACTGCGTATGTCATGACAGAAGCTGCATCAGTAAATTTGTGTTCATATTTTGCTAAACGGTATATCTCTATAAGAGTGGAATGGAACCGTTCCACGAGTCCCATAGAATTATGGTTATGTGGAGTTCCAATATGTAAGTTAATTTTGTAAAAGTTAAGGGTTTCCTTTAGAAGCAAGTTGTTAAACTCTGTACCTGAATCCGCGCTTATTTTTCGTGGTACACCGTATATAGAAAAATATTTAATGAGGGCCTTTATTATCTCTGGTGTGGTTTTACTATTAATTTCCATAGCTTGACCTAGTTTACTAAATGCATCGATTATGGTGAGGTATAAATTTCCCTCTATGGTGAAAACATCAATGAAAATTTCCTGAAATGGTCGGTTTTGTGTCTGTGTTAGTTGTAATTCTGGTTTTATGGGTTTACGATCGTATTTCATAGCTTTGCAAGCTACGCAGGAGTTTATGACAGTTGCTACAATCACATCCATATTATTCCAAAAGTATGTGCGTTTAATATGCATTAACGTTTCCTTTATACCACGGTGGCATGTCTTCCCTATATGGTATTTTAATACTAGTTCTCGTTGCTCCTCTTCGTTATCTACGTAAACTACCCTTCGTTTGCATTCAAAGATGTTAACGGAACCTTTTTTGAATAAAGAAACAGTTGCTTCTGCAAATTGTTTACGATGTGTGTCGTGTTCGTAATAAATGAAATGTTTTATTTTAGGCTTAATGTATTCCTTCAAAAATTGTCTCACCAAGTCAGGTCTATTTAAAGGTAGGTGGACCTCCAGTACCTTTTGTTTTGGTCTCGATATGTCTTTCACCGCTGTCTCATCCCTATGCCAAGTGTGTACAAGTATTTGGAGTGGTTTTGTGTCTACGGCTTCGTCCAGAATGGGTATACCAACGGTATCTGTTTCCAATGCAGAATGTTCAGTAAACGTGTGAGATAACTGTGGTACCTCAGATGTTGAGATTGTGCTGCTAGTTGGAGAGGGTAAAGAAAACGGTGATCGGGGTTGATTGAAAGGGGATGCAGTTAATGTTCTCTCTGAGTCTGACGATATTTCAATAGGACTTTCTGCTCGCTCATTCGTTCCTAATCTATCATCATTACTTTGCAATCGTTCAATTTCCCTTATCAGTTCATCTATATGTTTCTGTAATCTCTCATTACTATCAACGTTAACCTTCATAGAATCTTTGTCGCTATCTCCTAATGCATTCAATTTAATTCGTGATAGAGCATCCGCAACACAATTTTGTTTCCCATTTTTATAAACGATGTCATAATCAAATTCAGCTAACCGCAATTTCCATCGAGTGAGTTTACTATTGGGTTCATTAATAGAGTTTAACCATCTTAATGGTCTATGGTCAGTATATATAATGAATTTTCTGCCATACAGATAAGGTCTAAAGTACTTAACGGCCCATATTATCGCTAATAATTCCTTTTCAATAGTGCTATACCTAGTTTCTGCATCATTTAGTGTTCTACTGGCATATGCTATAGGTTTGTCTACCCCAATTGACCCTTGAGACAGTACAGCGCCTAATGCATAGTTGGATGCATCTGTGGTCAAGATAAATGGTTTAGAAAAATCTGGAAATTGTAATATGGGGGCATTTATCAGAAGTTCTTTACATTGTTCGACTGCTCTTATGAACTGATCGGTAATTTCAACTTTATTTCTTTTCTTTAGACAGTTTGTTAGGGGTTGCGTTATTTTAGCAAAGTCTTTTATAAATTTACGATAGTATCCCACCAGACCTAAAAAGCTTTTAATTTGTGTTGGTGTTTTGGGAATAGGAAAGTTTAAAACTGCTTGTATTTTTTCATCGTTTGGTTTTAGTCCTTCTTTAGTGATCATATGACCTAGATATAACACTTCTTTTCGGAAGAATTCACATTTATCTAATGTCGCTTTGAGGTTCGTTTCTCTGAGACGATCAAAAACCATTCGTAACCTATCTAAATGTTGTTGTAAACTAGTAGAAAACACTATTATGTCATCGAGATAAACGAGACAGTGTATGCCTTGGAGGCCCCTTAACACACTGTCCATCGCCCTTTGGAATGTAGCTGGGGCTGTCTTAAGTCCAAAAGGTAGACGCTTAAACTCAAAGTGACCGGATTGTGTAGTAAACGCTGTTTTATGTCTATCCTGTTCCTCAACTTCGAGTTGATGGTACCCGCTTGCTAGATCTATTGTACTAAAATACATTGATTTACCTAATTTGTCAAATATATCAGAAATATTTGGCAGAGGATATTTGTCGTCAATCGTAACTTCATTTAAACGTCTATAGTCAATTACCATTCTAAATTTTCTGTCACCTGTAGAGTCTAGTTTCTTAGGTACCAAATGTACTGGTGCGCTCCATGGAGAGTGTGATTCGGTTATGATGTCATTGTCTAGTAGTTTGTCAACTTGTCTTTGGATTTCGTCATTTTGAGAAGGTGGATGTCTATACGGTCTTATATAAATCGGGTCTTCGTTCTTTGTTCTAATCTGGTGTTTAACGCGGTCTGTAAATGTCAGAGGTAATTCGTCGCAATGAAATACATCTCGATATTCATAACACAGTTGCTTTATACACTGACGCTCTTCTTTGTTCATATGTTCGAGACGTAACTTTGTCAAATTTTGTTTCAATATTTCATCAATTTCTAACTCGTTCATTGTTACATTCACGGCACATTCATCACTTTCATACTTTGTCACCTTTATGGGCTCCGAAAACGTCATAGTAACTCTATCATCAGAGGTATTTTGTATGATATTATAGGCAAATGAGTCGACACAACTTATGATAGCGCTCGGCATCCGGACGCCTTGGCCAAAATCTATGTAATTTATAATAGCTTCTCCGTTCCTCATATCGGTTGGGATTTTAACGCGTGTTTCTGTTCTGGGTTCTAGTACTATTTCGTGCGGTGGATTATATATAATTGGTATACATGTATTTCGTGTATATAGTAATTGGTTCTTCATGTCTATTGAGGCGTCGAGTTGTTTTAAAAGGTCCGAACCTATCAAACCATCGTATCTACTATCGACGTCATAAACATAAAATTTATGACTTTGTGAACTTTTGAATGTCTTTAGGAGTGGGATGTATATGGCTTCTGTGTGCTGACTGCGAGCGTGTGTGCTAATTACCTCGAAAGGCTCGTACCATTTAAAATTTGAAAAATATTTATTTGCAATGGCAGGGCTCACGAATGATCGTGTACTTCCTGTATCTAACATAAATCGAGCTTGTATTTCTGGTATTTCTATGTGTGGTAGTTTTAGAATGCCATCACAATTAATATGTATTACCTCGGTTGAAGAGGTGAGGCCTGTGTGTGAAAATTTTCTGCATCATAAGAAGCGGTATCCTGATAATAGTTTTCAGAAGGCTCTACATATGACTCTGGTTGAGTTTGAGGCACTTCACAATTATATGTGTAATTATTCTCAAAATATTCTACATTTTGTTGACTATAGTTATCCGGGGATATTTCGACTTCATTATTATAAAATATTTTATCATTATTTTCAGGCGTGGCTTCTAGAGTATTTTGTCTTAAAGGGCGCGCGGTGCGCATAGATACGTCGGTGTCTAAATTTGATTTTTGATTTTGTATATTCTGATGAGGTATACCGAATTTAAAGTTATTTTGCGGCGGAGCGAAAGCTGTTTGTGGTCTCACCGGATTATTTATAGGAGGTCTGAAAGCCTGATTTTGTTGAGGGATACCGAATTTAAACTGTGGTTGTGGATTTGGAATACCATATCTATAATTTTGGGGGCCCAAATTTGGCCTAAATGTATTTTGCTGATTTGGGACACCAAACTTAAAACCATGTTGCGGTTGATGTGGGATTCCAAAGTTAGCATTTTGATGTGGCATTGAAAATTTATTCGGTTGACTTTGTTGCGGAATTCCCAATTTATAGCTGGGATTTGATGGATTAGCGATTGGAACAGCTGGTTGCGTTCTGATATTTTGATTAATCGAATTTTGTTTTATTTTATTTTTCGCATTATATTGATTCATAAAGTTTACTTCCTCTGTTACAATAGCTAACGCTTTTTCTAAACTAGTACACTGTTTAAGTCTCACGATACGAATTAAATCCTCGGGTAAGTTAAAGAGAAACACATTTAATGCCATATTATTATACACAATCATTTTCGCGGCTTTAACCCCCTCGTCTGTTAATAAATTGACCTTAGCAAATAGAGTACAGCGCGTGTGCTGTATTCTGTGACAAAAATCGATTTAAGATTCACCTGATTTTAATTTCATTTGCTCTAGTTCTATAGCGATACATTCTTCGGATCGCGGGTCGCCAAAATGTTGGATCAAAAGTTCTTTTAAGGACTCCCAGGACGTAATATCCTCCCTTTCGCTCAATAAAATTGCAGCTCTACCTGTTAACCGGCTACTAATAGCGTGAAATACATATAATGTTTGCGTTGCACTATTTGCATCGGAAAACGCCCTAAAAATATATTGCGCTTTCCTAATAAATAAATTCAATAAGCCTTCCTCCCCTTCAAATTTAGGTATGAGGCATAATAAATCTTTTGGAATTGCACGTACGTGCTCCATGTTCTTAAAATATAGCTTAAAGTAATTACTTAATAATTATAACGTGTCAGATGCACAAAAGTGAAACAAGGAAAATCAAATAACGATTTCTCTAGCCAATAAAAATAGATGGGAACAAAGATGGACGTGAAAGGGTCTACTCACAGTGCACTCGAACCCATCCTTCCACTGTAGCTAGGCGGCCTTGATTTTTCACTGAGTCTTGTTGGTAGAGTTTACCCGAAATTGACGAATTTATTTGTTCGTAGTTTTTCCGTGCAAGTGCGAAGCGGCACAGTACTTTTCGATTCGCGTAACTGACTTTTAAGTTCACGATGTACTATACGCACGGAATCCTACCGGCTGCGCCAGTCAAAACTCGGTATACTCGGAGGAGCTTTTTAAAAAGCACAATTTATTTTAATATTTTAATTTTGTCCAATACAAAAGAGAGTTGTTACAAGACTGAACTTAAAAACTAAATTCATTATTTCATCGACTGTTTATGCAGACCGGACGACCACCCACTTATGCTGACGTAGTAATCTCTTATCTTAGTTTAGACGCGTATGGCTATGGTTTCCTGCCTTATACCGGGCTGCATAACTAACAAACAAACAGACAAAATATAATAATATAGACAAGATATAAAAAAAAAATTTTTTACTTATTTGTAGCCATATACATTCATCAAAAAGTTGTTATTTTAATTGTACATACACAAACTTTATTTGTATAATACATAATAGATTACACATTTTGAATAGGAAAACAAAATAAACTTTGAAAACGTTTGCGATGGAAACTTACCACGTTACCATGGCAACGTATATAATACTAACGCTAACGATATCTCTCAAAAGGAAAAAAGTGCCCGATTTTGAAACATTCTTCATTGGCGCTCCACTCCTATTGGTCTTAGCGTGATGATATATAGCCTAAAGCCTTCCTCGATAAATGAGCTATCTAAAACCGAAAGATTTTCTCAAATCGGACTGGTAGTTCCTGAGGTTAGCGCGTTCAACCATACAAACAAACTCTTCAGCTTTATATATTAGTATAGATAACATAAAACGCTACAATGGTTTTTAATGAATGAGCTGTCCTATAATAATATTTGAAATCAAAGTCCGCTTGGCATAATGCTTGAACTTATGATCCGGCAAATCGGTAATGTGTTCTATGGCATCGTTGTAAAACGTAACACTATTTCCTTTAAAAAAACTGTTACTATAAAAACGGTCTTACTTAGTCTGAAATATAAGATGACCAATTTGCCATTGTTTCTAGCATTTAGATTGTGTCGGTCTTTTGCTAAATCCAGCTTTTCTGAGTTTTTAGGATATACATTAGATAAGTATGTATTGGGAGGGTAGAGTCAAGGTACTGCATTCCTGTAACTTAGTCTTTAATGATTTGGCGTGACAGTTATTAGCAGTGTGTCATTTTATTTGAAAATAGCCTTTACCCGCAGCTCCGCACTCGTTTATAGATTGTATTAAAGAAATTGTGAGAACATGTAAAATTACAGAAATGATCTTTTAAAAACAATTGTAAGTACAACACGCACGCCACGTACAGTAACATGTATCGTGTACATTAAATATATAAACAAGAATAGTATATCGAATGAGGTTTGCCGTCGGCAACATATTTGGAACTTTAACCCACCATATAAGTACCTCAGTTCTCACTTACATGTATAAGGAACTAATGAAACAATGACTTAAAAATATAAAATAATAAAGATGCCCATATTGGCATGATAATTAAGTTTTAGTGACTATACAAACAATAATCGCTTGTCTGTTCCGCAAGGAATTGTACTATGAAACTCTTATCATAATACGTTTATGGTCTAAGATCTTATTAGAAAGACCGCTTTTATCTTCAAAGTTGCTATTAATTATAATGTTGAATTGTAAACAATAGTTGATAATTATTTCTCTAATTAAAAATACAGAACGAGTTGAAGTCATGAAATCATGAATCTGCTAATCTAAGATAGAATTACAGAAATTACTTCCTATGAAGTCGGCTATCTGCTGGTCAAAGTCCCGTAAAAATCGGTGTAACCGTTTTCGAGATAACACTGTGAACAAAGTCACGGTTAACAGCTAGTCTAAATTAATGTTTATAAGGTCCGCTATATGCCAGTCAAAGTCCCGTGAAAATTGGCCCAACCGTTTTGAAGATAGCACTGCGGGCAAAGCCGCGGTTCATAGCTAGTTTAAATTAGAGTAGCCTACGTCACTCGTTGTAATTTCGCCTATCTGCCAGTGAAATTTCTATCAAAATCGGTCCAGCCGTTTCGGAGATTACCCGGAACAAACAGACAGACAGACCGACAAAAAAAATTTAAATAGCATTTTTGTTATCAGTAGCGTGTTATTCATATCCAATCAGTAAAAAAATGTTATTTTGATATTACATACAGACACTTCATCTTTATTATATTATTATTTACTGTAAAACGATATTAATTGCCTTATACGTTTTTGTTGTTTGATTTTATGTATGTGTTACTTTTGTGTTATTATAACGGTTTCTCCTATATTTCGATTATAATTTCGATACATCGTTAAGTATAAATGGGGTATCCAATCATTTGTCCGATCCCGCGGTCGACAGTTGATTAGCGAGTGACATCCAGAAAGTGTTCCGCTCAGACTGTAATGAAAGCTGGTTTGGTTTAATCGCACATGGAACTAGATAGCTTCAACTATTAATTCATCTGACAAATGGTTTTAATGAGTCTGACTGTCATATACAGAAATAGAGGAATTATAGTTACTAAATCGAATATACACATTTAAATACTGTAAACAATTGGGGACATGGATTTTCCTAATCTCTTGATTCAAATTATTGAAACCTGCGTTTTAACTTAGTTATATAGGGGTTATTACTGTATGTTATTCTTATGTTGATTATTATTTACAATAATTTGGTATTTGTAATTTTTTTATGTCATAGCAGGCAAATGAACAGGTGGGTCACCTGATGTTAAGTGATCACCACTGTTCATAGACACTAACAAGTCGAAAGTGCGTTGCCAGCCTGTGTTTGGGGAAAAGGGCGGGAGGGGGGAGAGGAGAGGGGAATTTGTAGTCAATACATTTGTAGGTGGTAGAGTCACGTTGAAGCTATTATTGGTTTCAGCACAAATGGGTCGGCTCGCCCGGTGTAGTACCACCCTCTCATAGAAAACCGACGTGAAGTAACAGTGCTTGCATTGTTGCGTTTCGTTAGGTCAGTGAGAGCGCCGGAGGTCAACCACCTCTCTCCTCTCCCTCCTCCCTCCCTTTCCTCCAAACATAGGCTGGCAACGCAAGTTCGACTCCCCTGGTTTTGTTAGTGTCTATGGACGGTGGTGATCACTTAACATCAGGTGACTCATCTGTTCGTTTGCCTGCTATGATTTAAAAAAAAATAGTGATAAACAAATATGTATATAACATTTTTGTACACTAAGTTTTATGCTCTAATGGGCAAGGAATTTTACCTTAGAAAATTTTCGACGCACGACTTTTGAGATCGAAGTACATCGCAATAGGCCAGCAGCTACGCATGTTTGTAAACATCGAATCCTAAGAAATCTAATCCTAATTGTAACACTAGTAAGTCAACAAAAAAAAAATTATATACAGTCAAAACCGTTTACTGCGACATCGTTTAGAACAACATGCCGGTTATAATAACCTAGAACAAAGGTCCCGGCTGAATGCTATATGACCGCCTTATTAAAAACATTGCTTTATACGGTATTGCTAATAACGATATACCTCATAAAACGACCACATTTAACTAATATTTCAGAGAATTAGATCTGTTAGAACGACCGGCTAAGCTGTATTGTAAACAATTTGAATAGGTATCTACATTTGTCTTCAATGGCTATTAAAATCAGGAAAGAAAACAATAGGATTTAGTTTAGTGTAGTGTCTTTTCTAATTCTTAGAAACAAAACACGTGCATGCAGTAGAGTCAAAGCCCGCTTCTTCATATCTCTTCAGTTAGTTTGTTACTTATCTATACACAAGACGCACCAACACTTTGTGGAGTTATTCGTGAAACTTTCAAAATGTCGCAAAGAAAAAGAAAACAAATTATGAATTAATAATTATGAATTAATAAAACACATTATGAAGACCAAATTATGAATTATAATTAATAATAAATGAAAATTATGACGATACGTTAATTAAAATCCAACGTGAATTACAAAATATCTATGCACAACAGAAGTGTTCCAAACAGACCAAAATTACAGATTTTATGCTCACAGAAAAATAATATGCATTGTACTTATGTGTAATAGACAAAATGTAGATAGTTGAATAAATATATTTTTCCAATAATTCCCTGTCGATTTGTTTGTACTTGCACGATACACATTAAACATCACCGGTTGTTACGACTATCGGTTTTTACGACTGAATATGAGCAGTCCCTTCGATGTCGTTATAAC